>JAZDUH010000405.1:0-62500 GCA_036419115.1 Scarus forsteni
TAGAATGGTCCACGTACATTATGACCAAAAACCAATTTAGCCGGGCTAAATCCAAGAGACTCCTGTTTTGCTTCACAGGCAGCAAACATCAAAAAAGGCAGTCCTTCATCCCAATCTTTAGCTGACTCAAGGCAGTATTTTTTTAACATTGACTTGAGAGTCTGATGCCAGCGTTCTAGCGCCCCTTGTGTCTGAGGATGGTAAGGACTTGACACTATGTGCTGGATACCTAAAGATTTCAAGGTTTGTTCAAACAATTTTGATTGAAAATTTGTACCTCTATCAGTCTGAACTATTTTTGGAAGGCCAAATGTTGTACAGAATTTTAACAATGCTTTTTGGTTACAGCTGGGGCTGTGATTTTCTGGGAGAGGAATGGCCTCTGGAAAGCGAGTAGCTGTACACATTAAGGTTAGCAGAAAGAGATTACCTGACTTTGTTTTTGGCAATGGACCAACACAATCAACAATAATGTGCTCAAATGGCTCCCCAACTGCTGGTATGGGATTTAAAGGAACAGGAGGCACAACCTGGTTAGGTTTCCTGCAATCTGACAAACAGAAGAAGTTTTACAAAAATTGGAAACATCAGACTTTAATCCTGGCCAGAAAAAATGTTGGAGGATACGATTGTGTGTTTTGTTACTCCCAAATGACCGGACCAGGGTTCTCATGGACCAATTCAAGTACATGATTAGGAAACACTGAATGAACAACGATTTGATGTACAGTGCCCCAGTCTTCATCTAACCCCTCCTCCATTAACTTAGGCCGAGACACCCATTTCCTCATTAGAACCCCTTTGTCTGCATAAAAAGTTTGTGGTTTCTTATCTGCTTTTTCTGAAACAGCTTTGAAACAATTCACCAAGGCTAGCATCAGCTTTTTGGGCTTCAATCAAAGACTCACAGCGTCACCGGTAGGGATGTGGCTGGTTCACGATTTAGGCTTACAAACTGCACAGGGTCAGGGGCAATTGATCCTCCTTGAAAGATTCAGCAAACACGGAGTCGGCAAGGTTTATTTCCTCCTGCTTCTTAGCTTGAGATCTGGTGAGGACACTGACAGCAAACACTTCAGGATGGGTTTTCAACAGTTCATCATTGTCATCACTTATCTCTGGCTTATCTAAAACTTCAGGACAAGGCAAAACATGTTCCCCAGCTATGTCATTCCCCATAATAAAGTCCACCCCTTCAATGGGAAATGAGTCACGGCCGCTTCCAAACCTCGTAAATTCAGAGTCATTAAGAAAGCCCCAGACAGGAAGTCAAACCGGAAGTTTCAAAATAAAACACAATGCATGGACTTTTGCACGTAATTTTCCTCAATTAATTGTCATTACGTCGAAACCGGAAGCACGAGCTTCAGGTCAGCAGTCGGTCAGAGGGTCCCAGAGACAACACGACACCATGGACGAAGAAAAGTGAATCGTAGAGGTACTGAAATATATAACACTGCATGCATGACACCATAGTCTTTCTACACGGATATAGGCGGACAGAAGTTGGATGATTCACGAAGCTGTGTGGTTGGGACCAGCAGAGGGACCTTAGAGAAGTGAAGTGAGGTGTTGTTTATTGCTTTTCTCAGTCTATAACATGTTTTATGAGCGTGTGACATCGCTATTCTCATGAGAGCCGTGGCTCTCTGGGGATCAGCCCTCCCCCTCCGGATTGAGCTCCGCGGCGCACCGCTTCCAGTGGGTTTTGAGATTCGGAGCAAGATCGCGGCGCAGCGCTTTCGCGTACGGTGGAAATTGGGGATTATGCTCTCCTGAGAGCTACTGGACCCATGGGAGTCTTGTGACTTTTCATGGCTCTGCTGTTTGAGTTTCAGCATCTTGTAAATGTGTTTTGATAAAACATCCACAATATCAACACACATGCTAGTAACAATGTCTCTGACCCTGGGGTCCTGAGTCCCCATACTGAGGTTGGCCCAGTGCTCATTTGTGAGCTTTTTGAGGCTATTATTTATGGTTTGAAGAAGGGTCTCCTTGGCCAATGATGGTAACATCTGATCTGAACTTGAACTCCTCATAATCATGCTTTCCATAGAAATGACTCACCTTGGCCACACAGCCTGTATTTATGCACTCATCAGCATCAGCATTCAAATCTCAAGGGTGACTTGGACTTTGGCTCAAAACATCAAAGGAAATCTCTTGATCTTGATTGGGCAAGTGACCAGCCAATCAGAGTCCAAGAACCCTTTCCCATAGCAACTGTTGCTAGGTAGGTCTAGTCAGCCAACTGTTTCTACAGCAGAGTGGACTCTGCTGTGAGAAAAATTGCTGCGTTTACATGAGAACTTTAATTTCTCTTTAATTCCAAATAAAACTTCAATCCTCTTTAAAAAGATTTAAAATGACAACATAAACACCTAATTCCAAATGAATTCCAAAGGAAGGCTGATCCTGAAGCAAACATGGGGCTCCACGCATAAGCCCAGACAATTTATTTCTTTCATTTTATTTATTTAACCTTTATTTAACCAGGTTGGTCCCATTGAGATTAAAAACCTCTTTTTCAAGGGAGACCTGGCCACGACAGGCAGCAGCAAAAACACAAAGTTGCATACAGGTACAAAAAGGACGAACAAGTTACAAGCACATCATTTTGGATTAAAAACAGAGACATCTATGAGCCATATCACAGCTTAGCTAAAAACATCGGCATTGCATAGAATCTGCTTCCATGTCTTTCATTTTCATTTGAAAACATTTAAGGACACCAGCTCCTTGAGCTTCAGTTCATTCTGCAAAGCATTCCAGTCTGATGGGGCAGGTGTCTGTCGTAAGCCCTTTTCCCAATTTCAGTTTGTGCCATTGGGATAGAGAGCATGATAAGGTCCTGTGAGCACAGAATACTGAATCTGAATTCTTTCCATAATAAAAACACATAAATAGTTTGGTTTCGGAAGCAGACCAAGAATTGCCTTATAAATGAAAGTGTACCAGTGTATTGCCCTGGCGGGTACATACCATTTTGGTTTCAATTTAACACAGTGTACAACTCACAGTGATGAGTCAGAGGTTTAGTTGGTAATGAACCTCAAGGATGCATGGTAAATCCGGTATCTACCATATGAAGACAACTGTGCAGAGGCATGCATGTACAAAATATCCCCATAATCTAAAACAGGTAAAAGTTGCAGCAACAATTACGCTTTTTACAGTAAAAGAAAAACACAACTTGTTTCTAAAATAAAACCCAGTTTCAGTCTCAACTTTTTGACAAGATACAGTACATGTGATTTATATATATATATATATATCAATCATTATACCCATGTATTTATAGTAGTGTACAACATCAATCTGCTTTCCATCAACAGTAGAAATTGCAGGAACAACTTGTGACCCAGTCTTTGATCTGGTTAAAAGCATTAACTTGGTCTTATCAGGGTCTAACATAAGTTTCAGTTCATAAAGTGCATTTTAAAGGACCACAAAGGCATTTTGCAAACGCTCAGCAGCTTGTGCAAGAGATGCAGCACAGCAGTACACAATGGTGTCATCAGCATAAAAATGCAACGTCCCATCTGACACATTTCGTCCAAGATCATTAGTTAAGGTGTTAAGAGAGAATTTTCTGTAGGCCTACACAAAAATGGCAGCTAACAATTTCAGTAGTCAACGATGATGAAAAAAAAAAATCGAGAGTACAGACTTGTCTCATGTCTGTAATTGTGTAATATGTCCCTTGTACTTGTACCAAACACTTTTTTAACCCAAACAAAATATGATGCTTGAAAAGGTACCATTATGTCACCTTCTGATTTGTGTTTTCTTTGAAGTCTTCCATATCTGGTTCCATCCGCCTGCAATCCAGGTCTTCATCACTAATCTGATGGAGGAGAGTAGCAAGTTCTCATCTATTATATGAAAACAGTCTATAAAGCAAGTATTATGCAAGCAACATTCACAATGTTGGACCGGCAAGATCGATGGATCAAAATGTTGTCCATTAGAGATATCTAGTAGCAAGATTAACAGTGTGGGAAGATGTTTCTCTGTTTTACAGAGTACAGCTATTTGTAATATAATATGATCTCCCAACATTATCAATAAAATGGGTCTGTACATACCTCCTCTGCATAAGTATCTGAAGGCTTACATGTTTCAACATGCAGCGCTAGGATTTGTAATGGATAGTTGGTGTGACAGGATGGTACATTGCCTTTGGCATATTGGAGAAGGACCTGGAGTCAGGAGGCAGTGGTTGAGTGTCTAGTTCCTCCTGTATTGGAGCAATATATAGGACACCCTTTCCGCCTGTACTTGCAGTCTTCAGCATTAGCCCTGTATATCCACTGTCCTCAGGAGACACCATATATAGTTTTCGAGAACCCCATCCTCCTAACAAGAAAAGTATTTAATAGTTGAATTCTATTGAAATGTGACAGCACTCATCACTCATGATATTGTTCCAAATGATTTATAACAAGATTAGTTGGGTTGGGTTGGGATTAGCTATGGGTAAGTTCTATGTACCTGCTCCTTTGTAAATCAGCCAACCCCCAGACACACTTTCCAGTTTTGGATACAGATCTTTGAGGGTTGAACATACCTTCAAGAATAATATAAATCGCATTCATCATATTGATAAAAGAACACTGGTTTTGATAGTGGACTATATTGGATGACAAAATAAGATTTTCTTGTCAGTGGTGCCTCACCTCATCATGGGTGTAGTTCTCGGGTATCAGTGTGGACCTGCGCCCCAAACCAGCTTGCAGATGAAAAACTTCTTCACTGCCTTTAGGAGTGCGTTCAGCAAGCTTGGGTAAGAGATAAAATGGAAGTTGTATCTCTTTGACTGGTGTAAAGTGGTTGGAAGGCCCTCAAGGCACCGGCGCTTCCCTTGGGTCCAAAAAGGGCAGAAAAAAGACCTGTGACGATGAGAATGTTTTAATTTGACATTACACAATACAAGTATATATCTCACTAGCTATAGTTTGTGAGAATTTAAATTGATGAATGTACAGGACAACAAGTCAGTCTGACAAATAAATCAAATACAGTGCAGGACCTTGTCATTTCTGTGTGAACACTGGAAGTCGTTCTCTCCCTCTTTCCTGACTCCTTCCCTGTCTGCTAGAATGACACCAAGTTTGGTAAATGCACCAAATTTTATGCTAAGTAGTCAACATTTAAATGGTTAATAAACAGTTAATCTGGGTGTGTGTTATTTCTTGTGAGACTAGACACGACACCTCAGAGTCTCTGGGGCTGTTTGCTGTTGTGCACCAGGCCCAAGAGGGGTGGCTCTGTGTTGGGTACTGGGTCCAACAGAGCCAGGGAAGATATTAAATTTGTAAGCAAATTTAGGAGGTCTCGCTGAATTGACCACTTCTGAGTTCTCTCCCTGTCAAAAGTATAAAATGGAGCAGTAAGTTAGAAGAGCTATACAATAAATCATAAACTTAATAACCCAGAATTATTAGTTAGGCACAATAACTGTGGCAACTCAAATGGCTAGATACACAATGAGTCTACTATGGACTTTACATGGCAGCTGACAAGCTTGATTTGACCACAACTTAAGAAAAAACATCAGTGAGGTGGTAGAAAGGCACATGAGCCTGTAGCATTGAGAAAGGAAGTGGAGGAGGACAATGATGACTGTCATTTTGACACACACAGAGAACATCAAGAATTTCAACAGTTATCTAGTATTGAGATCCTAAATGTATCATTCAGAAATCACATAATAAGCCTATGTTTTGGTCAATTACATGTGAGCTGCATTGCTACCATGCAGAGGAAAATGCCTGAGAGTGCTGAGAATGTGATTTTGACATCCCTTATTCCAGTCAATCCAATTTTGCTCCCAATAATCCAATACTAGATATTACTTTACTTAAGTGTCAATAATAAGTAGTTTTAAGGTGACAAAGTAGTGAACCATAAAAGAATTATGGCCAATGCAGTCTGTATAGTTCAGCCTCAGAGAAACCATTTCACTGTCTATAAAACTGTGATATGCACATTCAGGAAAAAAAACGTGTACCAACACAGTAATGTTATTGTATGACACCAACAGAATTCTACAGGTCATGCTATGCTGTAATATTCTAGAGGTAGCTGGTAACATAATAGTCTGTGACTTGGCTTGCCTCAACTGACTGTCAGTCTCAATAACCTCAGTTATCCTGCATGATACCTCCTGAAGACCGTTGTCTAGACTCTTCTGAATGACCTCCATCTCCTCTGGGGTAAGCTCCATGCCAGCCTGTAAAAAGCCAATGTCCTCTGCCTGTTCCTGCAGAATGGACTTAACATTGATGATTTCATCAATGCTTCCGTCATCCTCTGAGAAGAAGGTCATTAAACTCAAGCTGCTGGACTCTGATGGGAATGAAATCTCTTTGGCCCATTTCTTCTTCATCATTGATGATCCTTTTGCCATAATCTTGAGTGGGAACATGAATTTCTTTGAGGCTGGCAGTTTGTGTGATTTACTCCCTGAGTTGATCCTCTGGGCTAACTCTTGTGCTACAAGTCCGTCACCTCCTTTGTGTTCCTGCAGCTGATGTCCTGCTCAACCCCCATGACCTCTTTAGGGGCCTGAGCAATACAGTTGCCCAGGCAGTCCTGGATCTCTTTCTCTGTTATGCTCTCCTGAGAGCTACTGGACCCATATATAGTCTTGTGACTTTTCATGGCTCTGCTGTTTGAGTTTCAGCATCTTGTAAATGTGTTTTGATAAAACATCCACAATATCAACACACATGCTAGTATTTTACAATGTCTCTGACCCTGGGGTCCTGAGTCCCCATACTGAGGTTGGCCCAGTGCTCCTTTGTGAGCTTTTTGAGGCTATTGATATTTATGGTTTGAAGAAGGGTCTCCTTGGCCAATGATGGTAACATCTGATCTGAACTTGAACTCCTCATGATCATGCTTTCCATAGAAATGACTCACCTAACAGCCTGTATTTATGCACTCATCAGCATCAGCATTCAAATCTCAAGGGTGACTTGGACTTTGGCTCAAAACATCAAAGGAAATCTCTTGATCTTGATTGGGCAACTGACCAGCCAATCAGAGTCCAAGAACCCTTTCCCATGAACTGTTGCTAGAGTAAGTCTAGTCAGCCATATTTCAGTTTTCCACAGCAGAGTGGACATTCTGCTGTGAGACAAAAAATATGCCCGTTTACATGAGAACTTTAATTTCTCTTTAACAATTCCATTAAAATAAAACTTCAATCCTCTTTAAAAAGATTTAAAATGACAGAAGAAGAAACAAACCTAATTCCAAATGAATTCCAAAGGAAGGCTGATCCTGAAGCAAACAAAATTGTCCAGGCTTAGCCCAGAAAATTTATTTAAACAGAGCCTTGGAAGATTTGGAAGTAATCAAAGTGTGAATAGTGCGTAGCATTAAAATGTGGACCTTTTTTCAAATAGCCATACGTCACAGTTGATTTGTACAATTTCCCTGACAAAGACACAGTGATTTGGTCTGGAAGTGTAAAACATCACTATGCACACCTCTAATTCCTAAATTATGGTGTTGCAGCAGTAGGAAAAACTATTTTTTACATTATTTAAATGTATTTTTTCAGGATGCTGGGTAATTATCAGTGTTACAGGTGTCTGTCGTAAGCCTATTTTTCATTTTGTCCATTATCCCCATGAGGCCTTGCTCCACAGTTTATTGAATCACTGAATTTTACTTAACTTAGTTTGGTTTAGTATACAGCTTTGGCTGTATTCAGACCAGAGAAGTGCAAATAAATGGTTATTACAGGAGCTAACTAACTGTTCACACTGGGGCATCCATCTTCCATTTTTCAGCTCGGGTGGACAGGTTTCACCTTCAAAGTGGAATATTCAGTAAACACATCCTCAGTTTCCTACTTGGAACTCAAAATTCCTACTTCTGACAAACTGGAATGCACCACAAGAGTGTTCAGATCCACAACATGTGTTTGTTGTAAACATGCTAATGAATGCAGCTCTCCTGGTCTGCATTGCTCTTACAACTTCTTCTTTCAACAACTTACAGGATGCAAAGCCGAGGTAATGTATCTCTTTCTCAAATTTTGGAACAGCGTAGTGAAGACAACAAACAAATTTTGGAAAAATTAGTATGCTCTTGTGTCCTGAAGCCAGCTTATGGCTACTTACAGCCGCTCTAAGAATAATATAAATTGAATAATATAAATTGAAAAAAATATAAATTTGACCTCATTTTTGTCTTGTCTGAAGTTGTACAATGGCCAGTCTAGCCCTGTATCCTGGACTGTGCACAGAGCTCAAGGAATAGCATTTATAGATAACCTATTTTGATGCTATAAAACTCATTTTAGCAGCGTGTGTATTTCCATCAGGCATTTATCTAAAAGTTAGACTTCTTTGTAATCACTTAGAAACTCCTCACAGTCTCTGTAGTAAAAATCACACCTATGCAGACACACAGGTGAGTGAAACACATGAGATAAAGTAAACAGAGAAAGTAAAGCTAACTACAGAGGCTACACAAGGACAAAATATCAGCATGGGGTCAGGGTTGCAAAAGGTGAGGTGAGGCTATGACTCTAGGGTCCATAAGAAAATTTAGAATATTTCATATTTAAAAGCATCAATGTGATGCATTTTGAGAAGCATGAAGCAGAATTACAGGACAGCATATGCATAATAAACTATTCATCTATGCATGCTCACATTCTGGTATATACCATTTTTGAGTTTCAATTTAAATAAGGCCCTTCACAGGGTTGATATTTTCACTTTTCAGATAAAACATACAGTGAAGTGTGGATCTACAGCTCTGCTAGTAAATCCAAGCACCTATAGTCATCATGACCAAGATCTCAGAAATATTAACCAACTTTAATATGCTGAGTGAAAAAACATACAAAATATTTTTTTGTGCAAAGGAAAATGTTACAAACATTAAATAAGAAAGAATGAAGATCACACATCCATAAATACTTACCCACTATTTCCATTATAACATGTAAGTTGTTTTTTAGATAACTGTCAAACGTTCATCATAGGACAACCCCCAAATTATCTGCTAAGATAACAAGACATGTCAAGATCCCAGGAGAACAGCTAATAATACTTGATAAAGCACAACAGAGTAAAATAAACTGTATGGAAATTTGTCCGCTCAGGTCCTCTGAACACTGAAGACATTTTCACCACATTTTTATCTGATTTATACACCTCTGAAAACAGCCCACTGTTGGGCTCTCCAGCTCATTGTTTCAGGGAAGAACCACTGCACTTTCTTCTCAAAGTGCTTTAAATGGCATTATAATAACATCCTCTCTATTAGATCACATACACTGAGGAAAAACTCCATAATATGATGGGCCCTTTGTTGGAGCCACAGTATACAGATATACAGATAAGGAAGCGTCAAACTCTCCTGATCTTGTGTCACACTGGTGGACATAGCTGTCACACCAGTGGACATTTCAAAGATCAAGTACACAGCGCTAGCTATGAGAGACAGTCTGCAATCCTGGCTAGCAGTGTCAAGTTTACATTGATGGAATATCAATCAATATAAATTGTTCAACTTTTTAATGCAGTACTTAAATCTATGAGGACTACACAATGGATCCCATATCTAACAATGCATGGAAATAGCAAAATTATGAGAATATCTGAGACAGAACCCACCTTGTCTGTAGTTCATGTGCTCCATTGATGTCTACTGTACATCCTGGATGAATAAGGACCCCTCTCACTAAGGGTGCCCAAATTAAAGCCTGTTTTATATCTACAGAATGGCGTCACACCAGGTGGACACAATTTTGGGGACAAAATGTAATATGTCATAATTATTCTAAATGATTACCATATGACTTGTAATCTTCAGTTTCACAAAGTTAACACTTTATAAAATTCAATATTTTACATATATATATATATATATATATATATATATATATATATATATATATATATATATATATATATATATATATATATATATATATATATATATATGTATATATATATATATATGTGTGTGTGTGTGTATATATATATATATATATATATATATATATATATATATATTTATATATATATATATATATATATATATATATATATATATATATATATATATATATATATATATATATATATATATATATATATATATATATATATATATATTTATATATATAGCATTTTGCACTTCCTGGTTCTCAAAACTTCATGGGATTTAAAATAATGGTTTCAGATAGTCGCATCAAATAAGGTTCTTGATAAACAAGTACATGAGATTTCAACGTTTATTGAAAATAATGAAGTGCATCTTATGTTTCCTGCTGTTGTTGTGTGGTGCATTAAAGGAGTGAGAATGGGTGGCAGATAATATAACTTCCAAACAGTGGGAAAACCGCTCTTCAGATAAAATCAGAATAAATGTTGAATGAACCTATGTAGCCTACTAAAGTACTTTAGGCATTTGTACCATCTGAAGCATTTAAAATGTATTTATGTATCATATAATCAGTTTCAAAAGATTTATAAGTTTTGAAGATCATACATTTGTCTTACTGTATAACACTTTCTTCTAGAATATTTTAATGTTCTATCTGGTGAAACAAAAACATGGATTTAGCTCAAACCTTTTAATAATCTTTAAATGGAATTTTAAAAAAGAAAGATAATTGTTATTCTATCAGTGTTAACAGAGGCAAAAGATACCTAAATCTAAAAAAAATGGTCATTTAAAACAATTATGCTTGTTTTGTTTTTAATTTTTGTATATTAGAAAAGACATCCAAAGACATGGCAAACATAAATTGTTTAGTAATAAAAATGACAACATAATATGAACTAAAAACCATCATATTAATTAGATATGATGAAATATAAACACCAGATGTTTTGTTCTGTTTTCTATTGTGGTGTAGGGTTATTTTTTTGTAATCTTTTTCTGTTAAGTGTTAATCTAAACTAATTTTCTAATAAGTGGAAGTGAGGATGTGTTATAATGTACTTTGTTAATTATTGTAAAACAGGAGCAGAACATATTATTGCGTCTCTGTTCCTTTTCATGTAAGATTAGACTTTTTTGTCTTTTAGTTTTCATTAAACTTGGCAAGATAAGTATATTATCCATGTTGTTGTGAGGGGGGAAACTGATCTGCTTGTATATCAAATTCATGACTGATTGATTGGAAACACCCACAACCGTGCCAGGGAAAACTGCATCCTTAGATCTGTCCTTCCATAATAGGACTTTTTTTTTTTTGTTAGCATGGCTACTGGTGGGAAAATCGAAGTACTAGAAAACCCCCCCGTAAGATACACTCTTACTGATGTTATAGCCCAAATCTTGTTGGTCTTATTTGGGTTTTGTCAGAGTTTAAAGGTCTTTTTTTGGTTGTTGGCCTGTGGTAAAGTTGAACCATTCAAAGAAAACTCAACCCCCATACTCTCCTACTAAAATTTCTCAGAAATCCAGTTGAAGAAAGCCTTAACCTTGCTGGTCTCCTTTGGTTTGGCCAGGTGTATCTTCAAGCAACCAACTGTGTGGCTGATGGTGAACTGGTCCTTCTGCACCATTTTCCACCACAGGAGCCCCTTGCCAAAGTCCTTACAAAGCTGTTTGTAGACTTTGTCTAAGATTTTCTCTTTATGTGCTTTGCTAAGGTCACAGACTATCTCAGATCCCTTCATCTCTGCCCACAGTTGGTCTGTCAAAGTTGTGATGGCCTTGTCGTAGGCAATGGTAATCTGGCCACCTTTGACAAGCCGCTAACTAAGCCAGTAATCAAAACCTGACATATGGTTTTCTTCCACATTAGCTTGTCCTGCTGGTCTGAGCCTGGCACACACTCATGAGAGTGTGAGAACGTATCCAAAGCCTCCTGGACCTTTGCTACTGCAACAGCAGCATAACCTGTCTTCTTTCTGTGCTCCTGTATCTGCTTGTTGAGCCAATTCCACATCATTTTCATCAACTTGTTCACCTCTAAGCGGATCAGACCCATGTGATACAGTTTCTGCTTCTTGTCCGAGGTGAGTTGATCAAAGATGAATTCTACAAGGCGCTGCTGTGTGAGATGGTACTTTCCACCAGTGATGTTTCTGGCCATTTTTCTGTACAGACACATTACATCTCTACCCTTTCTGGTGGTCGTGTCCTCGATGAGGTCATTCACAAAGCTGTCAATGCCACCAACAAAATTCTTCATAGATGTCTTCCTGTTCTTTCTGGCATACTTGTTTCCAAACTTGTTCCTTAGTTTAAGAAAGAATTTCAGGATTGCCCCTTTAGCAAATTTCCTCACAAAAAGGTTTTGACTTGTCTTGTAATTTTTTTTCATCATGGACTCTGACTTGGCTTGCCTCAACTGACTGTCAGTCTCAATAACCTCAGTTATCCTGCATGATACCTCCTGAAGATCGTCGTCTAGACTCTTCTGAATGACCTCCATCTCCTCTGGGGTAAGCTCCATGCCAGCCTGTAAAAAGCCAATGTCCTCTGCCTGTTCCTGCAGAATGGACTTAACATTGATGATTTCATCAATGCTTCCGTCATCCTCTGAGAAGAAGGTCATTAAACTCAAGCTGCTGGACTCTGATGGGAATGAAATCTCTTTGGCCCATTTCTTCAGCACATTGATGATCCTTTTTGCCATAATCTTGAGTGGGAACATGAATTTCTTTGAGGCTGGCAGTTTGTGTGATTTACTCCCTGAGTTGATCCTCTGGGCTAACTCTTGTGCTACAAGTCCCATCACCTCCTTTGTGTTCCTGCAGCTGATGTCCTGCTCAACCCCCATGACCTCTTTAAGGGCCTGAGCAATACAGTTGCCCAGGCAGTCCTGGATCTCTTTCTCTGTTATGCTCTCCTGAGAGCTACTGGACCCATGGGAGTCTTGTGACTTTTCATGGCTCTGCTGTTTGACTTTCAGCATCTTGTAAATGTGTTTTGATAAAACATCCACAATATCAACACACATGCTAGTAACAATGTCTCTGACCCTGGGGTCCTGAGTCCCCATACTGAGGTTGGCCCAGTGCTCATTTGTGAGCTTTTTGAGGCTATTATTTATGGTTTGAAGAAGGGTCTCCTTGGCCAATGATGGTAACATCTGATCTGAACTTGAACTCCTCATAATCATGCTTTCCATAGAAATGACTCACCTTGGCCACACAGCCTGTATTTATGCACTCATCAGCATCAGCATTCAAATCTCAAGGGTGACTTGGACTTTGGCTCAAAACATCAAAGGAAATCTCTTGATCTTGATTGGGCAACTGACCAGCCAATCAGAGTCCAAGAACCCTTTCCCATAGCAACTGTTGCTAGGTAAGTCTAGTCAGCCAACTGTTTCCACAGCAGAGTGGACTCTGCTGTGAGAAAAATTGCTGCGTTAACTTTAATTTCTCTTTAATTCCAAATAAAACTTAAATCCTCTTTAAAAAGATTTAAAATGACAACGTAAACACCTAATTCCAAATGAATTCCAAAGGAAGGCTGATCCTGAAGCAAACATGAGGCTCCACGCAAGCCCAGACAATTTATTTAAACAGAGCCTTGGAAGACTTGGAAGTAATCAAAGTGTGAATAGGGTATATGCCGAGCGACGCTGACGTACTTCCGCTAAATTCTCGGCCAGCACAACCACTTCCGGTCACTCGTTTAAAATGGCGAAGCGGGAGAAAATCAAATTGCAGCGTGTGGTATCTAACACTTCAGCGGAGCATTGCTGTGTTCCGCTATGTCAGGCATCCAGCAGGTATAACTCAGTTATAAGTTTTTACTCCGTGCCTGCTGATCCCGAGACGAGAAGAAAATGGGAAGTTGCTATTCGCCGGGACAGCTTCACTATCACCGACCGTACCCGGGTTTGCAGCCGGCATTTCACTACCGACGATTTCCGTAGCACAGCAGGGCGGCGGCTCTTGAAAAAAGGAGTCGTGCCCTCGCTGTTTGAGTGGAATTCCTTTTCCCTACCCCCACAAAGACCGGGGGTTTGGCAGAGGAGAGAGCGACCGGCGGTAGTGGCGGTGGACTCGGAGCCTGATGATGCACCGGAGGAGGCAGCAGCGAGCGTAAACTCTGCGGGTCACCATGACTACACCTCCCTCCCAGATCCCGCAGTGGTTGATCTTGCCCTGGAGGAAAATCGGTCACTCAGAGAGGAGATCAGTCACTTGAAGGAAGAGATGGAGAGGATGACAATGAGGCAGCGGTTTGGCATCTATCGCTTTGCCCACTCAGACCGAGATATTTGCTTTTTCACAAGGGTAAATAATATATATCCTCCAGTTAGTCTCAATATGTTAAGCCTGCTGTAGCTGCAGCATTTAAGTAGTGATGAATGATCCTTGTAACGTTACTTGGAATGTGATTATTATGAATATGTGACCCTGATTATTGTTATAAGTCAGTAACTTCAGGTGTGTGTGTGCGTGGTTGGTGAAAGGTAGTAGGAAATAAGAATAGTCCATAAGGTGAACCATGTTTTCACTAATGTTACAAAATGTGTCCTTTTAAGGTTTGCATCCTATTCCTATTTCATGCGCTTGATCGAGCCTGCACTACCATCCATGGTCCATGTGAGACATGCACATCAGGGAACCTTCCCAGAGCCCAGTTCTGCAGCAGTAAGAGCAATTTACAATACATCACTATGATTATAGGTTATTCTTGAAAAATAAATTGTCAATGACTTTCACCCTGCACACAGACTTTTTAAACTGACAACTGCCAGAGAAAAAAATCCTTGCATTAGTCCTCACACTTGACGAATAAAGATGATTTTAATTCTGATAATTGAGAGAAACATCATGTAACATTGATTTTCTTTTTAACAGGCACGATCCCTGCAACCCATAGATGAGCTATTTCTATTTTTAAACTTCCTGGCCCTGGGTTCAAAACAGCGTGACCTAGCTGACCGTTATGGAGTTCACCAGTCCACAGTCAGCCGAGTCATCACAACATGGAGCAACTTCCTATACACTGTCCTGGGCGCAATCAGGATATGGATCCCTGCAGAGAAAATAAAAGATCACATGCCAGCAGAGTTCAAACCCGACTATGCAGACACTACTGTAATCCTGGACTGCACAGAGCTGAGGTGCCAGTGCCCAACATCTCCTCTCCTCCAGAGTGAGGTGTTCTCTTCATACAAGTCACACTGCACTCTGAAAGGGCTGATTGGTATCGCCCCGCATGGGCCGACCACATTCATCTCTCCACTGTATGCAGGATCAGTTACTGACAAGCAGATTATGCGAGAGTCTGGAATCATCCCCCTGTTGAAACCTGGAATGGCCATCATGGTTGACAGAGGTTTTCTTGTTGATGAGTTTGTCCCTTGTAAAATCTACAGGCCACCCTTCCTCTTTGGCAGATCTCAGATGTCTGCTGCTGAGGTCAGGCAAACACAAGAAATTGCACACCTCAGGGTGCACGTGGAGCGCTCTGTACGCAGGGTGAAGGAACACAAGCTTTTTGACACTGAGATTCGCTTGACTATTCGGTAATATCAATCAGCTTTACACTGTGGCTTGTCTCCTGACAAACTATGAAAATGGACCTCTTGTAAAGGATTGGGCAAAAAGGCCATCATCATCATAGAGTAGTTGGGTACATGGTGATGTTATTACAGCAGAAAAGCACTGAAGTGGTTTTGTATTATATGTTGTTTACAATTTCATTGTTGACATTTTGAAAGTTTTCTCTTCATTCCAGTAATTGCTTGATGAATTTATTAATAACTTGCACAATGTTTGTTGGCTGTTACTGACCGATAAGAATGAAAATGATCTGAATTTGGACCTACTGTTAGTGTTAACTTGTCTTACAATTTTGCACTCTATTAGCTGCACTTTCTAACTCGCATGGGATATTTTGTTCATATTGCACTTACACTGTATAGGTTGTATGTACTTCGCATTACAGCTCTACTGTCAAGTGTCTTTTTGTTCTCTTGTACTTCTACTTTACTTCTTGTATTTAATGTTGCTAGAGGGACAGGTGGGGAGAAAAAATTCTGATTCTAATTAATTACAATGATCTGTTGTCTCAAAATTTTATCTTATTGAACAGTGTGTAATTAAAGTACACTTCCTTTGACCAACCTGATATGGCGTATGTTTTCTGCCCCCCTCATCTATCTGTAACAATTATCTTAGTTAACCAAGCAGTGACACTCATATGCTAATTATCCATTGTTTTGACAGTGATGTTTAACTGATGTAAACAAACAAAAAAATAATTTTTGTAGCCTGTGTGTCTCAATAGGCCTCTACACGCACATAAATCCACCTCAATTCAGGAGCGATGATGACCTGTTAATCCATATTTGTTGGCAGTGCATTGTTTTATTTCATATAACATCAAAGTACATCTTAAGATTCCAGACACTCTTAAAATACATGCAAAACTGAGCTCAACAACATTGTATAACACATGGAAAAAGCAACAGCTCTCTCCCCAAGATTTTGGCAGGAAGGCAGGTAGGGATGGGACTCGAAAACCAATTCCAGTTGAGAATCGTTAACAGCTCCATCAAAGAATCGATATCATTAATTTTATTGCTTATCAATTCCCTTATCAATTCCACCTGCTGACAGGGTTTAAAAGCATCAGAATTGTGACTGCACCTACTACACAACCCTAAGTGAGTGGACTAGGGCTGAACAATTTGAGAAAAATATCTGATAGCCATTTTTTCCGCAATATTGTTTCTTATCTTTTGTATTCTTAAACGAACATAAGCAGTATATGTTTTTACAGTAAAACCAATATAACATTAAATTAATCTAAGGATAAAAGATTTGAGAAAAAGTGGAGAATGAAGAACAGAAGCAAAATAGGTATGAAATTGTAAAAACTGGGTAAAAATGGTATGAAAGTGGAAAAAGGTTAATAAAAAGGTGCAAAATAAGTATGAAATTGAAAAAAAATGGGGAAAAATAGGCAAAAAAATCCAAAAGTGGATTAGGAAAATTGATTTTGGCAGCAAAATTGAGAATTTAATTTGAAATTAAATTTCAAAAACCATGTAAAAATTCCCAAAATGGTTCTGACAGTGGCTAAAATAAGATGAATGGGGGCAAAATAGGCATGAAGTTGTAAAAACGGGGTACAGTAAATACTACCCTGGTTCTCGGTTTGTGCCATTTCTGTTCAGTTTCTGTGCAGCTGTGTGTTGGAGGAACAGCAGTGATCTTCTGTTGACAATAGTGCGCAGTCTGGTACAGTAGGGCTGCCACATGGTTGCACATGGCATTACTTGACATACCCGCACCAGCTGTGCAGGAACACTTGTAACTTTGTAGCTGCACAGGACAGCAATCCCTCAGCACAAGCTGAAAATATATACATATGTTAGAATATACAGTCATGGAAAAAATTATTATTATTAGACCACCCTTGTTTTCTTCAATTTCTTGTTAATTTTAATGCCTGGCTCAATTAAAGGTACATTTGTTTGGACAATTATAATGATAACAACAAAAATAGCTCATGAGAGTTTAATTTAAGAACTAAGAACTATTCATTTTCCATGGTTTTCTTGATAATAACCAAAATTACTTAAATTCTTACATCAATAGCTATGGCATTGTACCGCCAAAAACACTACTTTTAAGCATTCCATGTTTTCTTTTCTGTTTTGCTTTAAACACATGATACACACAAGAGTTAATACTTGATTGCATAACCATTGTTTTTGATGACTGCAGCCATGCGTCTTGGCATGCTCTCCACCAGCTTCTGACATTGTTCTGCTGTCACAGCAGCCCATTCCTGTTGGACAAATTCAAACAAATTTTCTTTGTTTTTGGGCTTGTGGTTCTCCATTTTGAGTTTGATGATTTTCCACAGGTTTTCAATTGGATTAAGATCTGGTGATTGAGCAGGCCAAGGCATGGTGCTTGCATTGTGGTTCTCCATCCAGGCTTTAACTGACCTTGCCGTGTGGCAAGGGGCATTGTCTTGTTGGAAAATCCAGTCATTCGAGGCAGGAAAGAGTTTTCCAGCTGATGGAAGAAGACTGTTTTCAAGGGTAGTCCTGTACATGACCTGGTTCATTCGGCCTTCACACAATTGCATTTGCCCTGTTCACTTCAGACTGAAACAACCCCAGATCATGACTAATCCACCCCCATGTTTTACTGTAGGGGCAAGACAGTCTGGGTTGTAAGCTTCTCCAGGCTTCCTCCTAACCAGTAAGTTGGCTGGAGTGGGCATCAATTCAAAATTGGATTCATCACTGAAGAGAACCTTAGCCCAATCATCAACAGTCCAATCCTTGTGGTCTCGAGCAAGAGTAACCGGGCCTTCCTCTGCCTTTCATTGATGAAGGGCTTCTTTGCGTGCTCTGTGTGACTTCAAACCAGCTTCAACAAGTCGGTTTCGAACTGTCCTTGCTGAACAAGTCACATTTCTAGTGCCCACTCATTTTTAAGGTCCCTGGAGGTCTGACGGCGATTCCTGACACAGGAACGGATGAGTGCAGTCATCTTGTGGGGTAGAAAAGCGTTTCCTGCCACGGCCAGGTAGCAATTTGGTAGTGCCATGTTCAGCTTGTTTTTGTTGTTGTAATGAACGGCTGTCTTGGAGATCTTCAGTTTTTCGCTACCTGTCTCTCACTCATGCCAATTTCCAGCAGTGCCAAGATGGCTGCCTTTGTGGCTTCACATAATTCTTTTGTTTTAGGCATTATGTGAGAGCTGACAACTTCTGAGTTGTGCTACGGCTTGAATGTAAGCAGGAAACCAGTCTAGGCCTTTGCATGTGCAGTGCTGCTTGTGACATGAAATGGCCTCTTATATACCCTGGGAATCAATTAAGCTTAAGAATGTCAAATAGGACATAAAGTATTATGTGACCAGCTGCATTTTTTGTTGTGTTCATTGTACTATACGTTTAGTGGTACCAGATATTAGAATGAACAAGAAATTGAAGAAAACAAGGGTGGTCTAATAATTTTTTCCATGACTGTATGTGTTTTCACAATTTTAAACACACTTTAAAATGAATGGTTTTTGAAGTTTTTCAGAGATCCTCCACCTACACTAATTAGACCACTGATCCCTATTTGTTTAAAATTTAACCCAATGCACAAGTCATCATGCAGGCCCTCTGAATCTCTGAAGGATTCCCTGAATCCCACTTCAAAAACCACTATTTTAAAATGTCAAATTGATTCACTTTTGTACATGAATGCGGTACATGAACAGCCTGCAGAGAACTTGCAGGATATATTTTACTGACAAAACTTGAATTCACAGACAAGAACTTGTCTCATGCATGAACAACCAGCCTGCATGGAACTTGCAGGATAACTTTTCCTTACACTTAAACTGTGGGGCGCCTTGCTTTTCCTCATAGATCTGTAGCATTCAGCTCTACCAGATATTTCTCCTGTCTGAGGATCTTTATTTGACACTGACAGTAGAAATAATATTTGAAAATGTACAACAATGACAGGCACATGATCATATAAAAAATGCATCAAATATGTGTACATGCATGTGTACAAATGCATCAAATATGTGTACATGTGTACAGTAACCATAAATGCTTGCAATATAAATAATTTGGACTAAAACGTCTGCCACGAATGCTAGCTAATGCTAAAAACAACACAGTTTCGGATCTTATCTTCGTACTTGTGAATGTAGCTTGTAACGTAAAGTTGGAATCCTTTATTTTTTTTACAAGATGCAGCTCTTGTCGATGCTTGGATGAAACAATTAATGTCACTGATTGTTAATTTAGGTAGATCCTGGAGCGACCGCGTAAAGAGTGCCATACTAGCTGCTACGCTGGAAACAGTTGGAAGACGAGTGACCGGAAGGGGTTGTGCTGGCTGAGAATTTAGTGGAAGTACGTCAGCGTCGCTCGGGCATATATCCTATTAAAGTTCTCATGTAAACGCAGCAATTTTTCTCACAGCAGAGTCGACTCTGCTGTGGAAACAGTTGGCTGACTAGACTTACCTAGCAACAGTTGCTATGGGAAAGGGTTCTTGGACTCTGATTGGCTGGTCAGTTGCCCAATCAAGATCAAGAGATTTCCTTTGTTGTTTTGAGCCAAAGTCCAAGGCTGTTTCTCAATTCTCAAGATCGCAAGTTCGAACTAGCGAACTCTGGAGTTCGGACTTGGCAAGTTCGTCTCTGAGTTCGGACTTCAGGGGTCGGGAATCCAAGGTGAACGATCCTACCACTATTGGAAAGCATGCGGACTTCGAGTCCCGTTCCTGTACTTCAGTCATATCGTCATATCCGGTTGTCTTGCTAGTAGTTTGACAAAAAAATACAATAATAAAAACCATAAATTATAATATAAATCAATCATGTCTCATGTTGTAGTCATTGTTTAACAGTTATTTATGTGCCAATTTATTTGTATCTCCATGAATACAAATAAAGATGGCAAACCAGTGAGAAAAAAAGCGAGTGTGGTTGGGGAGGAATAAAAAAAGAGATCGGTTCAACATCTGCTTGGTCACAAATTAAAACGTTTTAGTCGTAAATAGTTACCAAAATGGATGAAAATGATTTGATTATTGCTGTCGGCATCCTCTACATCGCTGCTGAAGAGGAGGCTGCGCGATTGAGGAGGCAGATCCGTCGGAGGAGGGCCAGGATGAGGCGAAGGATGGCGAGACGACGCGCCCTGCTGGCCAGTTTCGCTGTCTTTGTACGTTCATTTCATCTCATTCAGATTATGAATCGACAATCATTTATAGTTTGAACTTAGTTAAATTAGCCCTATTCCAGTGAAAGGCAAACTGATATCTTAAGTGGATATGGATATGTCAAGGCTTGATAAAGTGCTGAAAATATCAATATAAGTCACTCCACAAACTAGTGTTTACTGCCTACAATTACTCATATTTCATCAGTCGAAAAACTGGCCATTAAACATTTCATTCCTAAACCTTTCACAGTAAACATATAAGACAGTGTGACTTTTTATGCTCAGGACAAAGACAAACGGGAGCACCACTTACCTTTAATACATATAATAAATGATACAAAACACTTAAATACATGTAATATATTCAAACATAAATGTTATGTAGAATACACCCTGAAAAAAGTAAATAATTTAAGTAAGTAAGGTAAGGTAAATGATTGAATTATCCAGAGTAAAAATATTGAAATTAAAGGAAGTTTATTAATAATAATAAGAAATAAAAATGTTAAAAATCGCTTACATTAAAAAACAACAAGAAATAAGTTTAAATTTACAAGCATCAAGAGTAAGAGTTGACTAATTAATGTGTTAAAAAGGTAAATGTTGAATCAGGAACATTCAGAATAATAAAAAGGAATAAATAATAAATACATAATTTTAAGTTACCAGTAAGAATAATTAAAAATAGGTTAAAAAATTACAATTATGAATAAATACATTATAAAACATTAACATTAATAATAATTAAAATTACTTACAATAAAATGAAGAACAATAAATATAATAAATAGGTTAAAAAATCTAAAATATGAATATAATAAATAGGTTAAAAAATGTTTTTTTTGTTTTTCCTCTTTCAGTGTGGCCAGGACCAAGAGCCTGCCAGGAGGTATGCCCAACTAAACCGTGGTGTCCCCATCCTGGCTTTGTTTTTTTCTGAAGCAGACACCAAGCCAGCCTTCAGGCTCTCCAGGGACAGCATCAACATGCTGCTCCAGATGCTGCCCTTGGAGAGGACCCATGGATGGGGTGCAGAGATGGAGGTGATGGTGACCCTATACTGGCTGGCGTGTGGGGCGTCATACAGGGTAGCAGGAGACATTTTCTGCATGCCGCTGGCCACTGTCTGCAGGGTGGTCCATCGTACCATTAATCCCAAAATGATGGACATCTTCTTCTTTTTGCACAAGGCCAGGTTTATCATTTCGAAGGAAGAGGAAATGGTGGAGGTGGGGGCTGGCTTTGCCCGCCTTGTTTGGCCACGCAGTTCCGCTGGGCTGCTGGTGCCATTGATGGGTGCCACATAAGGATCCGGCCCCCTGGAGACCCACAAAGGCAGGCCTACATAAATAGGAAGCTTTTTCCCTCAATAATTTTGCAGGCTATTTGTGACTCCAGGGGGCTTTTCCTCGATGTGTACATCGGAAACACGGGGTCTGTGCATGATGCGCTGGTCTTGCGGAGGTCCCCAATGTACCAGCAGGCCCTTTATCCACCAGAGGGGTATTTCCTGCTGGGTGATGGAGGGTACCCATGTCTGGAGTTTCCCGTGGCCATCATCACCCCATATCGGCAGCCTGTTCACAGTAAGGACACGTTCTTGCTAAACATATTTAAAAAAAACTGTTTTGTTTTTTTTCAATTATACATTTAAATATATATTTTTAATGAATATTTATTACCAGGTCGCAGTGAAGCAAGGTTCAATAGATTGCACGCCAGGGCTCGAAATATAATTGAGCGTACTTTTGGTGTCCTGAAGACTCGCTGGCGGGCAATCTTTCTCCGAGCCTTGGAGGTCCGGCCCCAGTTTGCCCCAAAAGTGGTTGGGGCTTGCTGCATGCTCCACAACATCTGCATGGCAGCGGGGGACATCCTGGAGGAGGAGCAGCTGGAAGAGGAAGGCCCAGACCAGGGGGACGTCGAGTGCCCGGATGCCATCGGGCGACACACATCTGGAAACGCTCTACGGAGCAGGCTTGCTGCCCAGACATCTGCTCCAGATGTCTTACCACCATGTCTGGAGCAGCATGACTATCTGTGAAGGAGTAGTGTTCATGGCACAGTGTAAATAGTTAATTTTTATTGTTGTAAATAATCATTTTGAATCAGTTCTTTAATCAGTTCATTAATCAGTTCATTATAATCAGTTCTTTAATCAGTTCTTTAATCAGTTCTTGATTCAGTAATTTAATCAGTTACTAAAGTTCTTCAGTCAGTTCTTGAATCAGTTCTTGAATCAGTAATTTAATCAGTTACTAAAGTTCTTTCATCAGTTCTTGAATCAGTTCTTGAATCAGTAATTTAATCAGTTACTTAATAGGTTCTTTAATTGGTTTCTTCTTGTTAAATGCTTACTAGAGGTAAATGTTATTGCACACTAAAATGTTTGAAGTTAAATGTTATCGCAGCTATTAAAAGCATAACCATTCATTTGTTTGTTATAATTTGTAAATTCCAAATATTACCATATTTTCCAATGAATATTGTACATACTTGGCAGAATATCTTGCCTACAGTAAACTTTTTTTAAAATCACAATGAATGCCTTGTATTTTTTTTTCCTTCAACTCTGACCTACCTAGTTTATACATGGATAAATAGAGGCACCAGTATAAGTCCAAATGATAATGAATATTATGCATATCAACTTTGTTTTATATTTTTCTAAAATAGTCTGACATGGTTTAAGACCACATAAATGTCTCAACTATTGGGAAACCATATTTGAATGAATCATGGATAGAACTTTGAAAAAAAAACAATTATTTATTTACAAGTTTTTCAAATAAAAACAAAAACCGCTCCGCCCTCTCTGCTGCTCCTCTCTCTCCATAGCCCTCCTCTCCCTCTCCTCATCCCTCTCTGCCTGCTCCCTCAAAAACTCCATCATGGCGCTCTCCTCCCTGGCCCTCTTCCTCCCTGGCTGCCTGTCTCTGGTTGGGTCTTGGGCTGGGGTAGAGGCTGGTGTACTGACTGAGCCACCTGTAGTGGCAGTCAGACTGGATGCAACAACCAGGGGCGGACTGATTGAGTGCTGCCCCTGGAGTGCTGCATCCATGTCTGAGTACCACTGCCAGGTGGCAGCAGTCACACCTCCAGCCTCTACCCCCTTGCCTGTCGGTGGGTCCCTAAGCTCCTGAGACAAAAAAAGACAACTTCTAGCTGATACTGTATTTATATTTACAGTCTTCTATGCATCATATACACAGTACATTCATTTTTCTTTTGTTATATTTAATATATGGCTTTTGCAAACTACACTTCTTTAACAGAACAGTACCAGAAACGGTTTCAGTAACCATTACAAACAGAGGCAGGTCATTACCTTGTACTTGTCCTTTAAATTACACCATTTCTTCTTGGCCTGCCTCGCTGTTATGGGCAGGCCAGAAGTTGTCACAAAGTCTCTGGCAAAACAGGAGAATATAAATCAACCTCCACATATATATATTGCCATAAAACGTCTTTATAATGCCCCTAAACGTACAATAAGTAACCAGACACATCATTACTCACTCCCAGCCAGTCTCCGCCCGTGAAGAGGGCTTCATTGGCCGCCCGCCAGTGTATGAAGGCCCGGGTCTCCTCAGTTGTCCCTGGACAATAGAGTGATACCGTCGTAATAAAGGACAATGTAATTATTTCACATCTACGCTGAAACCACAGACATGTAACACTGCAACAGTTAACCTATGAACGCAACTTTAAGCTGTATTAGCTGTACTGAAATACCGGCTCAGTTGTTGGTGCTGCTGAAGCTAGCTTAATGTCCCTTTTATATCGCTACCAAAACCACCACCCGTGTAGAATTCATCAGGGATGACTTTTATTCAACATTCAGGTTTTAAACACAACTCCATCACAAATATGTATCTTATTCTTACTTATTCTTCTTATTACTTATCTTATTAATAGCGTTGAGATTTGAATGCTGATGCTGATGAGTGCATAAATACAGGCTGTGTGGCCAAGGTGAGTCATTTCTATGGAAAGCATGATTATGAGGAGTTCAAGTTCAGATCAGATGTTACCATCATTGGCCAAGGAGACCCTTCTTCAAACCATAAATAATAGCCTCAAAAAGCTCACAAATGAGCACTGGGCCAACCTCAGTATGGGGACTCAGGACCCCAGGGTCAGAGACATTGTTACTAGAATGTGTGTTGATATTGTGGATGTTTTATCAAAACACAACACAACAGAGAAAGAGATCCAGGACTGCCTGGGCAACTGTATTGCTCAGGCCCTTAAAGAGGTCATGGGGGTTGAGCAGGACATCAGCTGCAGGAACACAAAGGAGGTGATGGGACTTGTAGCACAAGAGTTAGCCCAGAGGATCAACTCAGGGAGTAAATCGCACAAACTGCCAGCCTCAAAGAAATTCATGTTCCGATTCAAGATTATGGCAAAAAGGATCATCAATGTGCTGAAGAAATGGGCCAAAGAGATTTCATTCCCATCAGAGTCCAGCAGCTTGAGTTTAATGACCTTCTTCTCAGAGGATGACAGAAGCATTGATGAAATCATCAATGTTAAGTCCATTCTGCAGGAACAGGCAGAGGACATTGGCTTTTTACAGGCTGGCATGGAGCTTACCCCAGAGGAGATGGAGGTCATTCAGAAGAGTCTAGACGACGATCTTCAGGAGGTATCATGCAGGATAACTGAGGTTATTGAGACTGACAGTCAGTTGAGGCAAGCCAAGTCACAGACTATTATGTTACCAGCTACCTCTAGAATATTACAGCATAGTATGACCTGTAGAATTCTGTTGGTGTCATACAATAACATTACTGTGTTGGTACACGTTTTTTTCCTGAATGTGCATATCACAGTTTTATAGACAGTGAAATGGTTTCTCTGAGGCTGAACTATACAGACTGCATTGGCCATAATTCTTCTATGGTTCTCTACTTTGTCACCTTAAAAACTACTTATTATTGACACTTAAGTGAAGTAATATGTAGTATTGGATTATTAGAACAAATTGGATTGACTGGAATAAGGGATGTCAAAATCGTATTCTCAGCACTCTCAGGCATTTTCCTCTGCATGGTAGCAATGCAGCTCACATGTAATTGACCAAAACATAGGCTTATTATGTGATTTCTGAATGATACATTTAGGATCTCAATACTAGATAACTGTTGAAATTCTTGATGTTCTCTGTGTGTGTCAAAATGACAGTCATCATTAACGGTCCTCCTCCACTTCCTTTCTCAATGCTACAGGCTCATGTGCCTTTCTACCACCTCACTGATGTTTTTTCTTAAGTTGTGGTCAAATCAAGCTTGTCAGCTGCCATGTAAAGTCCACAGTAGACTCATTGTGTATCGCTAGCCATTTGAGTTGCCACAGTTATTGTGCCTAACTACTAATTCTTGGGTTATTAAGTTTATGATTTATTGTATAGCTCTTCTAACTTACTGCTCCATTTTATACTTTTGACAGGGAGAGAACTCAGAAGTGGTCAATTCAGCGAGAGACCTCCTAAATTTGCTTACAAATTTAATATCTTCCCCTGGCTCTGTTGGACCCAGTACCCAACACAGAGCCACCCCTCTTGGGCCTGGTGCACAACAGCAAACAGCCCCAGAGACTCTGAGGTGTCGTGTCTAGTCTCACAAGAAATAACACACACCCAGATTAACTGTTTATTAACCATTTAAATGTTGACTACTTAGCATAAAATTTGGTGCATTTACCAAACTTGGTGTCATTCTAGCAGACAGGGAAGGAGTCAGGAAAGAGGGAGAGATGGCCGACCCAGTGTTCACACAGAAATGACAAGGTCCTTCACTGTATTTGATTTCTTTGTCAGACTGACTTGTTGTCCTGTACATTCATCAATTTAAATTCTCACAAACTATAGCTAGTGAGATATATACTTGTATTGTGTAATGTCAAATTAAAACATTCTCATCGTCACAGGTCTTTTCCTGCCCTTTTTGGACCCAAGGGGAAGCGCCCGGTGCCTTGAGGGCCTTCCAACCACTTTACACCAGTCAAAGAGATACAACTTACATTTTATCTCTTACCCAAGCTTGCTGAACGACTCCTAAAGGCAGTGAAGAAGTTTTTCATCTGCAAGCTGGTTTGGGGCGCAGGTCCACGCTGATACCCGAGAACTACACCCATGATGAGGTGAGGCACCACTGACAAGAAAATCTTATTTTGTCATCCAATATAGTCCACTATCAAAACCAGTGTTCTTTTATCAATATGATGGTACGATTTATATTATTCTTGAAGGTATGTTCAACCCTCAAAGATCTGTATCCAAAACTGGAAAGTGTGTCTGGGGGTTGGCTGATTTACAAAGGAGCAGGTACATAGAACTTACCCATAGCTAATCTCAACCCAACCCAACTAATCTTGTTGTAAATCATTTGGAACAATATCATGAGTGATGAGTGCTGTCACATTTCAATAGAATTCAACTATTAAATACTTTTCTTGTTAGGAGGATGGGGTTCTCGAAAACTATATATGGTGTCTCCTGAGGACAGTGGATATACAGGGCTAATGCTGAAGACTGCAAGTACAGGCGTAAAGGGTGTCCTATATATTGCTCCAATACAGGAGGAACTAGACACTCAACCACTGCCTCCTGACTCCAGGTCCTTCTCCAATATGCCAAAGGCAATGTACCACTCCTGTCACACCAACTATCCATTACAAATCCTAGCGCTGCATGTTGAAACATGTAAGCCTTCAGATACTTATGCAGAGGAGGTATGTACAGACCCATTTTATTGATAATGTTGGGAGATCATATTATATTACAAATAGCTGTACTCTGTAAAACACAGAAACATCTTCCCCACACTGTTAATCTTGCTACTAGATATCTCTAATGGACAACATTTTGATCCATCGGGATCTTGCCCGGGTCCAACATTGTGAATGTTGCTTGCATAATACTTGCTTTATAGACTGTTTTCATATAATAGATGAGAACTTGCTACTCTCCTCCATCAGATTAGTGATGAAGACCTGGATTGCAGGCGGATGGAACCAGATATGGAAGACTTCAAAGAAAACACAAATCAGAAGGTGACATAATGGTACCTTTTCAAGCATCATATTTTGTTTGGGTTAAAAAAGTGTTTGGTACAAGTACAAGGGACATATTACACAATTACAGACATGAGACAAGTCTGTACTCTCGATCTTTTTTTTTCATCATTGTTGACTACTGAAATTGTTAGCTGCCATTTTTGTGTAGGCCTACAGAAAATTCTCTCTCAACAACTTAACTAATGATCTTGGACGAAATGTGTCAGATGCGACGTTGCATTTTTATGCTGATGACACCATTGTGTACTGCTGTGCTGCATCTCTTGCACAAGCTGCTGAGCATTTGCAAAATATCTTTGTGGTCCTTCAAAATGCACTTTATGAACTGAACCTTGTGTTAAACCCTGATAAGACCAAGTTAATGCTTTTAACCAGATCAAAGACTGGGTCACAAGTTGTTCCTGCAATTTCTACTGTTGATGGAAAGCAGATTGATGTTGTACACTGCTGTAAATACATGGGTATAATAATTGATGACTCCCTTAATTTTAAATCACATGTACTGTATCTTGTCAAAAAGTTGAGACTGAAACTGGGTTTTTATTTTAGAAACAAGTTGTGTTTTTTCTTTTACTGTAAAAAGCAACTTACTTGTTGCTGCAACTTTTTTACCTGTTTTTAGATTATGGGGATATTTTTGTACATGCGTGCCTCTGCACAGTGTCTTCATATGGTAGATACTGCCTATCATGCATCCTTGTTGTTCATTACCCACTCTAAACCTCTGTCTCATGACTGTGAGTTGTTCACTCGTGTTGGATGGCCGCCTTTGGTGACCCGTAGGGCAATACACTGGTACACTTTCATTTATAAGGCAATTCTTGGTCTGCTTCCCCCCTATTTATGTTTTTATTATGCAAAGAACTACCGGACAGTATTCCTTGCGTTCACAGGACCTTATCATGCTCTCTGTCCCAAACGCACCAACTGAAATTGGGAAAAGGGCTTTTGCGTACTCTGCCCCATCAGACTGGAATGCTTTGCAGAATGAACTGAAGCTCAAGGAGCTGGTGTCCTTCAATGTTTTCAAATCGAAAATGAAAGACATGGAAGCAGATTCTATGCAATGCCGATGTTTTTAGCTAAGCTGTGATATGGCTCATAGATGTCTCTGTTTTTAATCCAAAATGATGTGCTTGTAACTTGTTTCGTCCTTTTTGTACCTGTATGCAACTTTGTGTTTTTGCTGCTGCCTGTCTTGGCCAGGTCTCCCTTGAAAAAGAGGTTTTTAATCTCAATGGGACCAACCTGGTTAAATAAAGGTTAAATAAATAAAATGAAAAAAATAAATTGTCTCGGCTTGCATGGAGCCCCATGTTTGCTTCAGGATCAGCCTTCCTTTGGAATTCATTTGGAATTAGGTGTTTATGTTGTCATTTTAAATCTTTTTAAAGAGGATTTAAGTTTTATTTGGAATTAAAGAGAAATTAAAGTTCTCATGTAAACGCAGCAATTTTTCTCACAGCAGAGTCCACTCTGCTGTGGAAACAGTTGGCTGACTAGACTTACCTAGCAACAGTTGCTATGGGAAAGGGTTCTTGGACTCTGATTGGCTGGTCAGTTGCCCAATCAAGATCAAGAGATTTCCTTTGATGTTTTGAGTCAAAGTCCAAGTCACCCTTGAGATTTGAATGCTGATGCTGATGAGTGCATAAATACAGGCTGTGTGGCCAAGGTGAGTCATTTCTATGGAAAGCATGATTATGAGGAGTTCAAGTTCAGATCAGATGTTACCATCATTGGCCAAGGAGACCCTTCTTCAAACCATAAATAATAGCCTCAAAAGCTCACAAATGAGCACTGGGCCAACCTCAGTATGGGGACTCAGGACCCCAGGGTCAGAGACATTGTTACTAGCATGTGTGTTGATATTGTGGATGTTTTATCAAAACACATTTACAAGATGCTGAAACTCAAACAGCAGAGCCATGAAAAGTCACAAGACTCCCATGGGTCCAGTAGCTCTCAGGAGAGCATAACAGAGAGAGGCTGTGTCCGAAATGGCATACTAACGTACTACTCATACTAAGTGTGACGTCAAAATGAGTATGTAGTGTATTCACACTGGATAGTATGAAAAGATTGAGTGTGAAATACCGGATGTATACTATATTGGAAAAATGTTAAGTATGCGAGGTGGGCATACTACTCACACTCAACCGCCCCATAATGCATTGCGAGCCCCATAAAGCATTGCGCCATACGACCGACCGGCATTCAGCTAAAATCGGCCACTAACCAAACTTCCCATTTTCAAAATAAATGCGTCTTTTATGATCTCCCTTTAGTTCTTTCACGCTTTTGTAAATCGTCTCTTGTTTTGGAGCCGACCGGAAGTTTCGTCGATAGCATAATAGCGGCATAGCGGAATGTCCGAAATGTCGAAATGAAATTTGTATCTGTGCGTTTTATGGCTCAAATGACCACATTTTGGTATACTACGTGGTGACTTTCTCGCCTAAAATGCTCTCTGAACTTTCAAATGTGGTGAATCAACAGAGATATTTGATAGCCTGGTGTGCTTCTGATTTTTTTCATCAGAGGTTTGAAATGCATCATGGGAAACTTAGTAGTATACTACAGTGTGAACGGTTGGTTCTAATCATACTTATAGTATGTAGTATACAGTATATACACAATGGGTTTGTAGTATGTAGTATGTTAGTATGCCATTTCGGACACAGCCAAAGAGATCCAGGACTGCCTGGGCAACTGTATTGCTCAGGCCCTTAAAGAGGTCATGGGGGTTGAGCAGGACATCAGCTGCAGGAACACAAAGGAGGTGACGGGACTTGTAGCACAAGAGTTAGCCCAGAGGATCAACTCAGGGAGTAAATCACACAAACTGCCAGCCTCAAAGAAATTCATGTTCCGACTCAAGATTATGGCAAAAAGGATCATCAATGTGCTGAAGAAATGGGCCAAAGAGATTTCATTCCCATCAGAGTCCAGCAGCTTGAGTTTAATGACCTTCTTCTCAGAGGATGACGGAAGCATTGATGAAATCATCAATGTTAAGTCCATTCTGCAGGAACAGGCAGAGGACATTGGCTTTTTACAGGCTGGCATGGAGCTTACCCCAGAGGAGATGGAGGTGATTCAGAAGAGTCTAGACGACGATCTTCAGGAGGTATCATGAAGGATAACTGAGGTTATTGAGACTGACAGTCAGTTGAGGCAAGCCAAGTCAGAGTCCGTGATCAAAAAAATTACAAGACAAGTCAAAACCTTTTTTGTGAAGAAATTTGCAAAAGCGGCAATCCTGAAATTCTTTCTTAAACTAAGGAACAAGTTTGGAAACAAGTATGCCAGAAAGAACAGGAAGACATCTATGAAGAATTTTGTTGGTGGCATTGACAGCTTTGTGAATGACCTCATCGAGGACACGACCACCAGAAAGGGTAGAGATGTAATGTGTCTGTACAGAAAAATGGCCAGAAACATCACTGGTGGAAAGTACCATCTCACACAGCAGCGCCTTGTAGAATTCATCTTTGATCAACTCACCTCAGACAAGAAGCAGAAACTGTATCACATGGGTCTGATCCGCTTAGAGGTGAACAAGTTGATGAAAATGATGTGGAATTGGCTCAACAAGCAGATACAGGAGCACAGAAAGAAGACAGGTTATGCTGCTGTTGCAGTAGCAAAGGTCCAGGAGGCTTTGGATACGTTCTCACACTCTCATGAGTGTGTGCCAGGCTCAGACCAGCAGGACAAGCTAATGTGGAAGAAAACCATATGTCAGGTTTTGATTACTGGCTTAGTTGGGCGGCTTGTCAAAGGTGGCCAGATTACCATTGCCCATAGGCGTCAGTTTAGGGGGGGACGGGGGGGATGTGTCCCCCCCACTTTTTGTCAGAGGTCATTTTGTCTCCACTGCACACAAATCCTTAACGTGTAAACCACTGTAATCCCAGTTATATCGGTAGTATAGAGAATTCCGATGCTCCTGAACGCACCATCCGCATTCGTTGGAGACAGAGCTGTTGAGATAGTAGCAGAGAGGATAGAAAAAGCGTGCAGCTGCTATAATTTTGCAATTGTGCCAAGTTGAAGTTCCGACCCAGAGTGTGCTTTTCTTCTGAAAACATCTGGGTGAGCTAGAAAACTTGTTTGCTTGTTTAACCATGTGATCATCCCATGTAATAACGCCACAGAAGAAAAAGAAGTCATGACTCGGATTATTCGTCTATGGCGGTATTTTCCTCGAATAATTAGGCCTAAATAACAATAATAATAAGGCCTAAATAATAATAATAATAATAATAATAATAATAATAATAATAAATGTTTCCAGCCTACAAACAAGAAAGGTATGACAAGAATTCTTGTCATACCTTTCTTATTGCCTTTCTTTTAAGCGTTGAGGCTTAATTTTTTGATTCGTTGTCCTGCTGCTTCACTGAGTTTTTGTTACAAAGTTTGAGTCATGAGGCTGATCTTTGTGGGTGCATTTTTGTGGGCTGGCTCCCTGTGTTTATGTAATTTTTTCGTTTTCTCCTTGAGTCGACCAGGTACTCCTTGAGGAAGGAGGTGAGCAGCTGTGTGTTACATTAAATGATTATTATGGAGAAAAAACTTTATTAAATAAAATATCCTTCTGAAATAAAAAAGCCTATTTTATCTACTTTATTTTCTAATTAAAAATAATCTAATAATTTAATTTAATTTGAATGATTTAAAAGCATCATCTGTAGTATCATGTTTGGTCAGTAGTTTATACTCTGATCGTCAGCAGGAACAGAGACATCTGTGATCAGACTGGGTGACTGCTCTCAATCCAGTTAGAGAAATTTACATTTTCTGGAAATCAGGAGATTACAAAGCTGCAGCCACATAGCCTCATATATGTATCTTTTCACCACAAATCTAATGGCATCCCCTGAGCCCACAGTATTGTAGATAAATTAAACCTGCATGTGGGGCTACATGCTCAAATAACAATGTATCATAAAAAGGCTAATGGCCATTTTGTTTTTTGATGGTGTTTTCTCCACAGATTATAACTGCATTTCATTTTAAAGGGAGAGGTTATTTTGTATTTTAGGTTGTTTTTTTCCTACTAATTATTCTAAAGAGAATTTTATGTTCAAGTATTTAAATAAAGAGATGGGTTTTTGGAATATAGAGAATCAGTCTTGCAGCAAATAATAAAATCTAAATGAATTTCATTGTATTTTCAGTGCCCTCCCTACCTAGCTGTCATGTTGTTCTTTTCAGAAATATGGGAATGATTGTCAAAAATATCACTAAAATATGTTTTCTTTTATAAAACAGTATCAAAATTTTCCGCCGGCCTAACCGCCAGCCATGTGGGACCTAGCAACATTTCTTATCATGGGGCAAAAATCCCCAGTAGTGGCTCTGATCACAAGCACTTTTCAAAAGTCACTTTTGCCAGTAGCTGTCCCCCCCACTATTCAAAACAAACTGACGCCCTTGCATTGCCTACGACAAGGCCATCACAACTTTGACAGACCAACTGTGGGCAGAGATGAAGGGATCTGAGATAGTCTGTGACCTTAGCAAAGGACATAAAGAGAAAATCTTAGACAAAGTCTACAAACAGCTTTGGAAGGACTTTGGCAGATCAGTTTCCCCCCCCACAACAACATGGATAATATACTTATCTTGCCAAGTTTAATGAAAACTAAAAGACAAAAAAGTCTAATCTTACATGAAAAGGAACAGAGACGCAATAATATGTTCTGCTCCTGTTTTACAATAATTAACAAAGTACATTATAACACATCCTCACTTCCACTTATTAGAAAATTAGTTTAGATTAACTCTTAACAGAAAAAGATGACCAAAAAAATAACCCTACACCACAATAGAAAACTGAACAAAACATCTGGTGTTTATATTTCATCATATCTAATTAATATGATGGTTTTTAGTTCATATTATGTTGTCATTTTTATTACTAAACAATTTATGTTTGCCATGTCTTTGGATGTCTTTTCTAATATACAAAAATTAAAAACAAAACAAGCATAATTGTATTAAATGACCATTTTTTTTAGATTTAGGTATCTTTTGCCTCTGTTAACACTGATAGAATAACAATTATCTTTCTTTTTTAAAATTCCATTTAAAGATTATTAAAAGGTTTGAGCTAAATCCATGTTTTTGTTTCACCAGATAGAACATTAAAATATTCTACACTGAAAAAAATGTTTTGTTGAATGAACATAATTTTATTAATTTTAGCACTTGCACGTAATACTTTATCTGAAGCCAGATATTTTTATTATGTTGACTGAACTATTTTTTTTAAGTAAATCTAAATAAGTTTTATTATGTAAATCCTCCTCAACTATTTTGAGTTGACTTTACTCAAATTTTCTATTAATCCCATTTTAAATTTACTTAAATAAATTGTGTTTTTTTGTGCATTTTCAGATCAATTAAATTGTTTGAATTCTATTTTTTTAAACTGATCATAATGAAATATTTTTCGATATTATACATCAAACAGAATCAAAAATGTGTTTAGACAACCAACTTTATTATAGTACAAATATTTAACACCTTACATCAGAGCTGTCTAATGGCCCATGAATGTTTTTATCATGAAAAACTGTAAAACACTCAGTGCATAGATTGCAACACTATTAACAGATACACAGATACATTAATCTGCAGAAAAAAATATATTTCTGATTGTGTAACCAACCGTTAATAAAGAAAAACTTACACAAGTTAGATGAAGTCTCTTGACATGCAACAAGACAGAAGGCAGCGCCTGCTCTCAACATGTACGATACAAGAAACTGTGAAATGCAAACTGCATAAACAACAATACTTGTTTTAGCTTTAAACCCTGACATCATAAATGCCTCTACTAAATGTTTTAAACACAAGAAAGCAGAAACCCACTAATCAGATACTGTCAACCATAATCAAAAGGATGGAACAAACAAAATAAAGTCTTTTGTGTAGAGTCCTGATCAGAGACTAGGCAGCAGAATAGTTCCATCCCAGTTACATGTTTAGTGGCTTTTACTCTTGATAGTTTACTTTACAGCTTTTTTGCAAAAATACACCTATGCCTTCAATTGAGAACATTACCCAGAGTAAAAAAAACAAAAACTTTAACAATCAAAACCCAAACCATACTATGTGGGCCACATCTGGAAAAAACACACAGGTTCCCTGACTGTGAAATGACAAAACATTATTGAAAGGCAATGTTTCACTGAGGCAACTGAACTGATAAACCAAGTGGCTTTGTTGAGTATGATAAGATTTATTCAAGTGCATATCCTGACACTCTTTTAGATGTTGGCCTAAAACAGGAGAACAAGAACAAGAGGCGATCCTTTATTACTGCCCTAACGCATAGAACTACCAGAAAGTTTATTTGTTGTCGTGTCCTCACCACTGACTGCATGAATACTATCCTCTAAAAAAGCATTTCTCATTTGTGTTGAACTCTTGGTGATACTGATGTTCAGATCACATTAAACATTCATTAAATCATAAAAAAAAACACAAAAAAAATTGTGGCTGAAGAATTTCTACAGTCCAACACAGATTTGGTTCTGTAGTCCAAGGACTTTGGGGGAAAGCTTTCCCATGAGTACTTTTTGAATGAACTCCTAATAATGTCTCAGTTCCTTGGGGTAGGCCAGGTTTAATGCGTAGATGACCCCAAGCATCACTGCACAAGCCTGCGCTGCAGATCCAATGCTGTCCAAGATGATCGATCCATCAACAGAAATTCTGATGTCATCATGACGTCCAGATTCTCCATTCTCCTTGCCGATGACGTAAATGCCCATGGCCCACTTCTGCATGTCTGTCGGGATGGCATTTCCTTCCATGTCCTGCATATTTTAAGTAAATTGGAGAAAGGGCAAACATCAGAATGCTTTGCCACAAATAAACATTTGTTTTTACCATACACTGTACATCTGTATGACAGACAATTTCATATTTCCATAAAAGGTACTGTCTGCTTGTGCATCAAGTGTTTTACTGGCACTGTGTTCCAAGGTGTTCTTTAGTGCTTTGACTCTTTGCCTGGCTCTTATAAGCAACAGGAAAAAGACATTTCACTAAACTGACATTACAAAGGTTCTATAATGGTGCACAGTAACAGCAAATTATTCTTTTTAACACAACACCTCTGCTGTACAGTGAAGAGACCCAGTAGGAGCCAAAACTACAGGACAAACACCTTCAGAATCTAAACCCTTGTGGGTTTGCTTTAATTTAAGCTCCTTTGAGGTCACCAGAGGACAGAAATGTCCTCTCACAAAAACTGCTAGAAAAAATACAACAGAGTAATATATTTTTGTATGTTTTTTGCACAAATCATTAAATTAACTTCAGCCCAAATACCAAATATGTAATTGTTTATATTGTTTTAACCCTTTCAAATGCCAATTCAATTAAATAATGTCACTGTTTTCATAACAAAAAAACTCATATAACATGAGTTATATGCATTAAAATAAATGTTAGAGGGCTGGGGATTTCTTTTAGTATCAAGCTTAAATATACCTGAGATTAGTGATAAAATTGATTTTCATGCATTGTTTTTTTTATTCTTAGCACTGTCAGATTCATTATTTACGAACCTTTGAGGTCACTAGAGGAAGAAAATGTTCTCTCCCAAAAACTGCTATAAAATATGAAAGATTCATATGTTTGTTTCTATTTTGCTTAAATCATTAGCTTCAGTCCTTATCAAAACTACCAAATATTTAATTATTTCTTTTGTTTTAACCCTTTAATTACCAGTTTGATTACATGATTTCACCCTCTTTATGAAAAATAAATATATAAAATGAGTTATTTTCCATATATTGAATTTTAGAGGGCTGAGGACTTCAAAAAATAAAAGATCAGGCTTAATTATACATAACAAAGTTGATTTTCGTGCTTTTTTATTTTTTTTCAGTGTCAAATTTTAACTAACCTTTTAGGTAAACAGCACAAAAATGACCAGTTGAGTCTCTTTAGATCCAATTCTTTTTAAATCCCACAACAAATTTCACAATGAAATCATGCATTCTCTAATTTCAGGATTACATTTTGGAGAAATGTAGAAAAAAAAAATCGTTTTTACTGTTTACTATGAGATGGGACAAATTTCCTATTGTGTCTTTGTCTAAAACAGTGATCATTCATGATGCTAAAAAAATATATGAAAATAATGCAGCACTATTCTCCCCTTTCCCCCTGAACAGGGGCGGACTGGGGTGGAGGGGTGGCCCGGGAAGTCATTGACAGAGAGGCCCACTTCATGCGCAGTGTGCGAAGCAACCAAACGGTGACACAATTTTCCCATACCATGAGGGAAAAAAGACTAATTTAACATTGTTTTGGACCATAATAATACAGCAGGGCTGCCAACTTTTCAGAAAACCTTGGAGTGAGATTTGGTGAAGTGCAATCAAAATTTTGCCTGCATACACGGCGACATTTAACACAAAATACCTAATTTTGTGCAGGTTTAATCAGACTAGCACTCAGAAGTAACAAAAAGGTGCATGTGCAATCAACGTAGGTTAAAGGTAAAAAATAAAATAAAAACAAATGCTATATTCTGCTGTATCTGATACGTCAAGCTCTTTTGACCTACATAGTGATATAAACAATCACTATAATGTCATTGTTCCTTATAAGTCTATGTCCTGCCTGTCTACAGGTTCGTGTTCATGCACAACCAGTAGTTCCAAGACCAGAGTTTACTCACCAAAAACACTGGTCTGATCACCACTACAGCAGCTTTACAAGAATTAAAAGCTCAAAACAATATATAAATCTATATGACATTTTTAATGAAAAGCTGAACTAAATCAAACCACACTTTGATTTTATTTTTTTATCAAACTGTCAACAAGCAGCAACAAAACAAAATCTGAATATATCACATAACTTAACAATACACAGACCTTTACATAATTAACCAATTAAAGCCTGTTGTATCTTATTTGATACATATATATTTGATACCTTTATCAAATCAATATGACCTACAAATACAAAAGAAACATCTTATTCAGATAAAAGTGTCTTTAAATTGATTATCAGTTGCCAACAACAACTAATTCTATCAAATGAGATACCAAAAATATATTTGTTAAATTTTATTGAATTTTTTTCTTTGATTTTAGTTGAAAGTAGGATTAACATTTCAGCTCCCAAAAAGTAGAATTTTCTGGCTATTATTTGTGCTTTCATTTTTTAAAGGATTAAATTATGTAATGCAATTAAATATACAATTAGCCTAGATTTAATTTTCCTTTAGTAAATGAATAAAGTTTTGGTATCAATTTGTAGGCTATAAGTCCACATTACTATGAACTATCTATTAAAAAAACTTTGAAAATATATGTAGTAATTTTAATTGGAGGACAATAAGGAGTGAAAATTAAGAGTCAGAATTTAATTAGAAACTTGATCTGTTCAAGTTAACATCTAATATTTGTGTCATAAATGAGAAGATGAGGATGTCACAGCCAGGCAGAGGGGAGTGGGAGTTGGGGTTAAAATCTTTCAATCGTTAAAATTGTCAACTAAAATGTTTATAAGACTTGACTTGTATTTAACAGTCAGAAAACATGACCATACAATTGAAAAACCTTTATTTTAAATTTAGTGCATCTTTAACACTTAATTTCCAATGATCTGATTGTCCTGTGAGGTTCTTATGCTCTGTAGTTCTTTTGTTTTCTGTTTGTCTTTATATACTTATGTGTGTATATATATATATATATATATATATATCAAATAAGGTTCTTGATAAACAAGTACATGAGATTTCAACGTTCATTGAAAATAATGAAGTGCATCTTATGTTTCTTGCTGTTGTTGTGTGGTGCATTAAAGGAGTGAGAATGGGTGGCAGATAATATAACTTCCAAACAGTGGGGAAAACCGCTCTTCAGATAAAATCAGAATAAATGTTGAATGAACCTATGTAGCCTACTAAAGTACTTTAGGCATTTGTACCATCTGAAGCATTTAAAATGTATTTATGTATCATATAATCAGTTTCAAAAGATTTATAAGTTTTGAAGATCATACATTTGTCTTACTGTATAACACTTTCTTCTAGAATATTTTAATGTTCTATCTGGTGAAACAAAAACATGGATTTAGCTCAAACCTTTTAATAATCTTTAAATGGAATTTTAAAAAAGAAAGATAATTGTTATTCTATCAGTGTTAACAGAGGCAAAAGATACCTAAATCTAAAAAAATGGTCATTTAAAACAATTATGCTTGTTTTGTTTTTAATTTTTGTATATTAGAAAAGACATCCAAAGACATGGCAAACATAAATTGTTTAGTAATAAAAATGACAACATAATATGAACTAAAAACCATCATATTAATTAGAGATGATGAAATACAAACACCAGATGTTTTGTTCTGTTTTCTATTGTGGTGTAGGGTTATTTTTTTGTAATCTTTTTCTGTTAAGTGTTAATCTAAACTAATTTTCTAATAAGTGGAAGTGAGGATGTGTTATAATGTACTTTGTTAATTATTGTAAAACAGAAGCAGAACATATTATTGCGTCTCTGTTCCTTTTCATGTAAGATTAGACTTTTTTGTCTTTTAGTTTACATTAAACTTGGCAAGATAAGTATATTATCCATGTTGTTGTGAGAAACTGATCTGCTTGTAAATCAAATTCATGACTGATTGATTGGAAACACCCACAACCGTGCCAGGGAAAACTGCATCCTTAGATCTGTCCTTCCATAATAGGACTTTTTTTTTTTTGTTAGCATTGCTACTGGTGGGAAAATCGAAGTACTCGAAGAAACCCCCCGTAAGATACACTCTTACTGATGTTACAGCCCAAATCTTGTTGGTCTTATTTGGGTTTTGTCAGAGTTTAAAGGTCTTTTTTTGGTTGTTGGCCTGTGGTAAAGTTGAACCATTCAAAGAAAACTCAACCCCCATACTCTCCTACTATAATTTCTCAGAAATCCAGTTGAAGAAAGCCTTAACCTTGCTGGTCTCCTTGGTTTGGCCAGGTGTATCTTCAAGCAACCAACTGTGTGGCTGATGGTGAACTGGTCCTTCTGCACCATTTTCCACCACAGGAGCCCCTTGCCAAAGTCCTTACAAAGCTGTTTGTAGACTTTGTCTAAGATTTTCTCTTTATGTGCTTTGCTAAGGTCACAGACTATCTCAGATCCCTTCATCTCTGCCCACAGTTGGTCTGTCAAAGTTGTGATGGCCTTGTCATAGCCAATGGTAATCTGGCCACCTTTGACAAGCCGCCCAACTAAGCCAGTAATCAAAACCTGACATATGGTTTTCTTCCACATTAGCTTGTCCTGCTGGTCTGAGCCTGGCACACACTCATGAGAGTGTGAGAACGTATCCAAAGCCTCCTGGACCTTTGCTACTGCAACAGCAGCATAACCTGTCTTCTTTCTGTGCTCCTGTATCTGCTTGTTGAGCCAATTCCACATCATTTTCATCAACTTGTTCACCTCTAAGCGGATCAGACCCATGTGATACAGTTTCTGCTTCTTGTCCGAGGTGAGTTGATCAAAGATGCTGCTGTGTGAGATGGTACTTTCCACCAGTGATGTTTCTGGCCATTTTTCTGTACAGACACATTACATCTCTACCCTTTCTGGTGGTCGTGTCCTCGATGAGGTCATTCACAAAGCTGTCAATGCCACCAACAAAATTCTTCATAAATGTCTTCCTGTTCTTTCTCGCATACTTGTTTCCAAACTTGTTCCTTAGTTTAAGAAAGAATTTCAGGATTGCCCCTTTAGCAAATTTCCTCACAAAAAAGGTTTTGACTTGTCTTGTCATTTTTTTGATCATGGACTCTGACTTGGCTTGCCTCAACTGACTGTCAGTCTCAATAACCTCAGTTATCCTGCATGGTGCCTCCTGAAGATCATCGTCTAGACTCTTCTGAATGACCTCCATCTCCTCTGGGGTAAGCTCCATGCCAGCCTGTAAAAAGCCAATGTCCTCTGCCTGTTCCTGCAGAATGGACTTAACATTGATGATTTCATCAATGCTTCCGTCATCCTCTGAGAAGAAGGTCATTAAACTCAAGCTGCTGGACTCTGATGGGAATGAAATCTCTTTGGCCCATTTCTTCAGCACATTGATGATCCTTTTTGCCATAATCTTGAGTCGGAACATGAATTTCTTTGAGGCTGGCAGTTTGTTTGATTTACTCCCTGAGTTGATCCTCTGGGCTAACTCTTGTGCTACAAGTCCCGTCACCTCCTTTGTGTTCCTGCAGCTGATGTCCTGCTCAACCCCCATGACCTCTTTAAGGGCCTGAGCAATATAGTTGCCCAGGCAGTCCTGGATCTCTTTCTCTGTTATGCTCTCCTGAGAGCTACTGGACCCATGGGAGTCTTGTGACTTTTCATGGCTCTGCTGTTTGAGTTTCAGCATCTTGTAAATGTGTTTTGATAAAACATCCACAATATCAACACACATGCTAGTAACAATGTCTCTGACCCTGGGGTCCTGAGTCCCCATACTGAGGTTGGCCCAGTGCTCCTTTGTGAGCTTTTTGAGGCTATTATTTATGGTTTGAAGAAGGGTCTCCTTGGCCAATGATGGTAACATCTGATCTGAACTTGAACTCCTCATAATCATGCTTTCCATAGAAATGACTCACCTTGGCCACACAGCCTGTATTTATGCACTCATCAGCATCAGCATTCAAATCTCAAGGGTGACTTGGACTTTGGCTCAAAACATCAAAGGAAATCTCTTGATCTTGATTGGGCAACTGACCAGCCAATCAGAGTCCACGAACCCTTTTCCACAGCAACTGTTGCTAGGTAAGTCTAGTCAGCCAACTGTTTCCACAGCAGAGTGGACTCTGCTGTGAGAAACATTGCGTTTACATAAGAACTTTAATTTCTCTTTAATTCCAAATAAAACTTAAATCCTCTTGTTACGACCTTGTAATAAAAATTAATGTTTCTAGGGGATACAAAAAAGGAGTAACATAAAAGTCTCTGCTAAACTCTGAAGAAATAATGGTCCGGGACTAAAGGCACAATTTAAGAGGTTTATTAACAACAAACCAAAGTAATCAGAACGAAAGAAACAGTTGTGTTCAACACAAGCAAAAGTCTTTAACAAAATAAAACAAAAATGGGAAATTAACTTCAAGGTGCTCCAAGGCCAAAATAACAAACAGAAACCCCAACTATCGTAAAACAAAATGAATCTTACCTCAAACCAAAAGTACAAAAGCTGGGCTCCCTGACTTACCACAAAACAGGAGAAAAATAGGGATAAACAAAATGGCGGTGCACCCCTACCGATCCCACTACTCAGTTGATTGTTCGTGAAAATGACTGCGAAGAGCTGAAGCCTGAGCTGTGCTGAAGAGAGGGTAAAGACTGGACTGCTCTGCTCTTTATCCTCTGGTCCCTGATGAGGGGATCCACTTCAGGTGCTTGACACAGGAAATCAGGGGAGGGTCAGCAGCAGCAGGTGAGCCCTGCAGCATGGAGAGGCAGGCAACTGGGGAAGGGCTTCAGCAGCAACCAGTCCTGCAGCAGAACACAGAATGAGCCAGACATAGGACAGCCCACTAGGAGGCTGTAACACCCCCTCCCATAAGAACAAACATCTATCCTAGATGTTTACATGCTACAAGGCAATAATCTCAACCAAGACCTTACAATCGCGACAATGTGTCAGCAAACAAGTTGTTTTTACCTTTCTTGTATTTAATCAGGATGTTGTACTCATTAGCCAATAAAGCCCAGCGCATAAGTCTCTGGTTGTGGTTGTACATTTTGTGTAGGAAAACCAATGGATTGTGGTCAGTGTAGACTACCACTGCATCTGTGCTTGAGCCTACATATACCCTGAAGTGTTGCAGTGCAAGGAGCATGGCCAAAGTTTCCTTCTCAATGGTAGAATAGTTAAGCTGGTGGTGCTTGAACTTAGCTGAGAAATAGGAAACTGGGTGGCTGATGTCATCATCACCGTCCTGTAGTAGCACAGCTCCAGCTCCCACAGCACTTGCATCCACCTCCAGCTTAAAGGGCTTTCTGAAGTCAGGGGCAGACAGCACAGGAGCACTACACAAAAGAGATTTTGCAGAGTCAAAAGAAGGCTGACAATCATTAGTCCATACAAATGGAACTTCAGGACTACACAGGGTTGTAAGAGGGCCCACTACAATAGAGAGTTTCCTACAAAAACATCTGTAGTAGCCAGCAAGGCCAAGGAACCGTCTGAGCTCTCTCCTGGTGGAAGGAACAGGATAAGATAGGATGGATTCTACCTTTGTTGTTAAAGGGCGAACCTGCCCATTTCCCACCTCCTTGCCAAGGTAGGTCACAGTGGCTTTCCCGAACTCACATTTTGCCAGGTTCAAGGTCAATGAAGCTTCAGCTAGACGAGCAAAGACAGATGTTATGGCTGCAATATGATCAGACCAACAAGATGAATAAATCACAACGTCATCCAAGTACACATTGCAATTTGGAATGTCACCCAACACCAAGTTCATGAGACGCTGGAATGTTGCAGGTGCATTGCGCATACCAAAAGCCATGACCATATATTGCAAAAAATGATCTGGTGTGACAAAAGCCGAGATCTCAGAGGCTCTAGGCGTCAAAGGGACTTGCCAGTACCCTTTCAGCAGGTCAAGTTTTGTAATATAGTTAGCTGCACCTATGCTATCTACACAATCGTCAATTCTAGGCAAGGGAAATGAGTCAGGCACTGTAACAGCATTTACCTTGCGAAAATCAGTACAAAAACGAGGGCTGCCATCTGATTTTGGAGTCAACAAACAGGGTGAACTCCAGGAGCTGTGGCTTGGAACAGCCAGGTTATTACTAAGTAAGTACTCCACCTCTTTTTTCATAATTTCCCTTTTTGGTAGAGGACAACGGTAAGCATGCTGTTTAATTGGCAAGGTATCCTTCACATCAATGTCATGCTCTATCACAGTTGTTCTTGTGGGGACATCACTAAAAAGGATCGGATTTGACATAATCAGCTCTTTGACGTCATTCTTTTGAGAGTCTGGGAGGTAGGACAAGTAAGAATCCACATTTTCGATTATGGCTGAATTTGGTAGTCTACCACATTGTTGTGCTTCATCAGGAAAATGTAGAGCATCATCTTCATGATGAGATTAGACATCAGAAACTGATGTCTTTTCAGCTTCAGCTTCCTTGTCACTTCCTTGCTGAGTACTCTCCCTGGAATGAAACATCTGAAGCATATTTACATGACAAAGTCTGGTCTGCCGCCTTCTATCTGGGGTGTTGATTATGTAGTCTGTGTCACCAACTTTTCTCTTGACTACATAAGGACCAGCAAACTGAGCACTAAGGGCAGGACCAGGGGTAGGAATCAACATCAATACTTTGTCACCAGGCTTAAAGTTGCGATCTACTGCTTTACGGTCAAAGTGTCTTTTCATGCCCTCTTGGGAAGAAGACAATGTCTCTTGAGCAATGGCACAGGCATGGTGAAGACGATCCCGGCACTGTGTAACAAAATCAATGATATTTTTTGGTTGTGTGGGACCAGTAGAAAGGAGTTGTTCCTTCATCACTTTCAATGGTCCACGTCCATTATGACCAAAAACCAATTTAGCCGGGCTAAATCCAAGAGACTCCTGTTTTGCTTCACGGGCAGCAAACATCAAAAAAAGGCAGTCCTTCATCTCAATCTTTAGCTGACTCAAGGCAGTATTTTTTTAACATTGACTTGAGAGTCTGATGCCAGCGTTCTAGCGCCCCTTGTGTCTGAGGATGGTAAGGACTTGACACTATGTGCTGGATACCTAAAGATTTCAAGGTTTGTTCAAACAATTTTGATTGAAAATTTGTACCTCTATCAGTCTGAACTATTTTTGGAAGGCCAAATGTTGTACAGAATTTTAACAATGCTTTGGTTACAGCTGGGGCTGTGATTTTACGGAGAGGAATGGCCTCTGGAAAGCGAGTAGCTGTACACATTAAGGTTAGCAGAAAGAGATTACCTGACTTTGTTTTTGGCAATGGACCAACACAATCAACAATAATGTGCTCAAATGGCTCCCCAACTGCTGGTGTGGGATTTAAAGGAACAGGAGGCACAACCTGGTTAGGTTTCCCTGCAATCTGGCAAACAGAAGAAGTTTTACAAAAATTGGAAACATCAGATTTTAATCCTGGCCAGAAAAAATGTTGGAGGATACGATCGTGCGTTTTTGTTACTCCCAAATGACCGGACCAGGGGTTTTCATGGATCAATTCAAGTACATGATTACGAAACACTGAAGGAACAACGATTTGATGAACAGTACCCCAGTCTTCATATAACCCCTCCTCCATTAACTTAGGCCGAGACACCCATTTCCTCATTAGAACCCCTTTGTCTACATAAAAAGTTTGTGGTTTCTTATCTGCTTTTTCTGAAACAGCTTTGAAACAATTCACCAGGCTAGCATCAGCTTTTTGGGCTTCAATCAAAGACTCACGCGTCACCGGTAGGGATGTGGCTGGTTCACGATTTAGGCTTACAAACTGCACAGGGTCAGGGGGCAATTGATCCTCCTTGAAAGATTCAGCAAACACAGAGTCGGCAAGGTTTATTTCCTCCTGCTTCTTAGCTTGAGATCTGGTGAGGACACTGACAGCAAACACTTCAGGATGGGTTTTCAACAGTTCATCATTGTCATCACTTATCTCTGGCTTATCTAAAACTTCAGGACAAGGCAAAACATGTTCCCCAGCTATGTCATTCCCCATAATAAAGTCCACCCCTTCTATGGGAAATGAGTCACGGCCGCTTCAAACCTCTCGTAAATTCAGAGTCATTAAGAAAGCCCCAGACAGGAAGTCAAACTGGAAGTTTCAAAATAAAACACAATGCATGGACTTTTGCACGTAATTTTCCTCAATTAACTGTCATTACGTCGAAACCGGAAGCACAAGCTTCAGGTCAGCAGTCGGTCAGAGGGTCCCAGAGACAACACGACACCATGGACGAAGAAAAGTGAATCGTAGAGGTACTGAAATATATAACACTGCATGCATGACACCATAGTCTTTCTACACGGATATAGGCGGACAGAAGTTGGATAATTCACGAAGCTGTGTGGTTGGGACCAGCAGAGGGACCTTAGAGAAGTGAAGTGAGGTGTTGTTTATTGCTTTTCTCAGTCTATAACATGTTTTATGAGCGTGTGACATCGCTATTCTCATGAGAGCCGTGGCTCTCGGGGGATCAGCCCTCCCCCTCCGGATTGAGCTCCGCGCGCCGCTTCCAGTGGGTTTTGAGATTCGGAGCAAGATCACGGCGCAGCGCTTTCGCGTGTGGTAGAAATTGGGGGTAATGCTCTCCTGAGAGCTACTGGACCCATGGGAGTCTTGTGACTTTTCATGGCTCTGGTGTTTGAGTTTCAGCACCTTGTAAATGTGTTTTGATAAAACATGGACAATATCATTACACATGCTAGTAACAATGTCTCTGACCCTGGGGTCCTGAGTCCCCATACTGAGGTTGGCCCAGTGCTCATTTGTGAGCTTTTTGAGGCTATTATTTATGGTTTGAAGAAGGGTCTCCTTGGCCAATGATGGTAACATCTGATCTGAACTTGAACTCCTCATAATCATGCTTTCCATAGAAATGACTCACCTTGGCCACACAGCCTGTATTTATGCACTCATCAGCATCAGCATTCAAATCTCAAGGGTGACTTGGACTTTGGCTCAAAACATCAAAGGAAATCTCTTGATCTTGATTGGGCAACTGACCAGCCAATCAGAGTCCAACAACCCTTTCCCATAGCAACTGTTGCTAGGTAAGTCTAGTCAGCCAACTGTTTCCACAGCAGAGTGGACTCTGCTGTGAGAAAAATTGCTGCGTTTACATGAGAACTTTAATTTCTCTTTAATTCCAAATAAAACTTAAATCCTCTTTAAAAAGATTTAAAACGACAACGTAAACACCTAATTCCAAATGAATTCCAAAGGAAGGCTGATCCTGAAGCAAACATGGGGCTCCACACAAGCCCAGACAATTTATTTAAACAGAGCCTTGGAAGATTTGGAAGTAATCAAAGTGTGAATAGACGTAAGCATTAAAATGTGGACCTTTTTGGCGCTGTAACGTCCAAGTTGTACAAGGTTTCCCTGACAAAGACACTGAACTGGAATTTTTCTTCCGGTAGACGTAAATACATCACTACGTCACATCCGCTCCCTGTCCTCTGTAGTTCTATCTTGCCATTTTTTCATACATTTTTAAATGTATTTCTTTTGTTCAGGATGCTGGGTAATTATCAGTGTTACAGGTGTCTGTCTTAAGCCTATTGCTTTCATTTTGTCCATTGTGGTCCCCATGAGGCCTTGCTCCACAGTTTATTGAATCTGAATTTTACTTAACTTAGTTTGGTTTCTTTCTACACTTAGTTTATGTATTATTAGCCCTGGCTGGTATATACCATTTTTGTTTCAATTTAAATAATTGTTATTGTGCTATCTGCTATCAGATAAAATAAAATAGTGTGGCAATAAATCTGGTATGCATTAAATCCAAGCACCTATAGAATCATGTCTAACTTCCAAGAGATTCCTTCACAACCTATTCCCAATCAATCGAAATTTAGTGCATCTTTAACACTTAATTTCCAATGATCTGATTGTCCTGTGAGGTTCTTGTGCTCAGTAGTTCTTTTGTTTTCTTTTTGTCTTTATATACTTATGTGTATGTGTATATATATATATATATATATATATATGTATATATATATATATATATATATATATATATATATATATGCATTTTGCACTTCCTGGTTCTCACGCCCAAAACTTCATGGGATTTAAAATAATGGTTTCAGGTAGACGCATCAAATAAGGTTCTTGATCAACAAGTACATGAGATTTCAACGTTTATTGAAAATAATGAAGTGCATCTTATGTTTCTTGCTGTTGTTGTGTGGTGCATTAAAGGAGTGAGAATGGGTGGCAGATAATATAACTTCCAAACAGTGGGGAAAACCGCTCTTCAGATAAAATCAGAATAAATGTTGAATGAACCTATGTAGCCTACTAAAGTACTTTAGGCATTTGTACCATCTGAAGCATTTAAAATGTATTTATGTATCATATAATCAGTTTCAAAAGATTTATAAGTTTTGAAGATCATACATTTGTCTTACTGTATAACACTTTCTTCTAGAATATTTTAATGTTCTATCTGGTGAAACAAAAACATGGATTTAGCTCAAACCTTTTAATAATCTTTAAATGGAATTTTAAAAAAGAAAGATAATTGTTATTCTATCAGTGTTAACAGAGGCAAAAGATACCTAAATCTAAAAAATAAGGTCATTTAAAACAATTATGATTGTTTTGTTTTTTAATTTTTGTATATTAGAAAAAGACATCCAAAGACATGGCAAACATAAATTGTTTAGTAATAAAAATGACAACATAATATGAACTAAAACCATCATATTAATTAGATATGATGAAATATAAACACGAGATGTTTTGTTCTGTTTTCTATTGTGGTGTAGGGTTATTTTTTTGTAATCTTTTTCTGTTAAGTGTTAATCTAAACTAATTTTCTAATAAGTGGAAGTGAGGATGTGTTATAATGTACTTTGTTAATTATTGTAAAACAGGAGCAGAACATATTATTGCGTCTCTGTTCCTTTTCATGTAAGATTAGACTTTTTTGTCTTTTAGTTATCATTACACTTGGCATGTTGTTGTGATCTGCTTGTATATTCAAATTCATGTTGTTGTGAGAAACACCCACAACTGCTTGTATATCAAATTCATGACTGATTGATTGGAAACACCCACAACTGCATGCTTAGAGAAACTCAAACTACCTTCCATAATAGGACTTTTTTTTTGAAGTAGCTTGCTGGTCTCCTGGGTCAGCAAGAGAAAAACCCTGAAGATACCTCTTACTGATGTTACAAATCTTGTATCTTATTTGGGTTTTGTCAAAGTTTGTCTGATTGGCCTTTTTGTGCTTAAGTTTTTAAACCATTCATTTCAACCCCTAACTCTCCTACTAAAATCCAGTTGAAGACCATTCAAACTTGCTGGTCTCCTTTGGTTTGGCCAGGTGTATCTTCAAGCAACCAATTGTGTGGCTGATGGTGAACTGGTCCTTCTTATGGTTGTTCCACCACAATGGTCAAGCCCTTGCACTTATCGCCCAGAGTTAGTTTGCTTCATTTTGTCCACCTTTCTCTTTTTACTGCAACAGCTTTTCTTCTCAGATCCCTTCATCTCTGCCCACAGTTGGTCCGTCAAAGTTGTGATGGCCTTGTCGTGAGCAATGGTAATCTGGCCACCTTTGACAAGCCGCTAACTAAGCCAGTAATCAAAACCTGACATATGGTTTTCTTCCACATTAGCTTGTCCTGCTGGTCTGAGCCTGGCACACACTCATGAGAGTGTGAGAACGTATCCAAAGCCTCCTGGACCTTTGCTACTGCAACAGCAGCATAACCTGTCTTCTTTCTGTGCTCCTGTATCTGCTTGTTGAGCCAATTCCACATCATTTTCATCAACTTGTTCACCTCTAAGCGGATCAGACCCATGTGATACAGTTTCTGCTTCTTGTCCGAGGTGAGTTGATCAAAGATGAATTCTACAAGGCGCTGCTGTGTGAGATGGTACTTTCCACCAGTGATGTTTCTGGCCATTTTTCTGTACAGACACATTACATCTCTACCCTTTCTGGTGGTCGTGTCCTCGATGAGATCATTCACAAAGCTGTCAATGCCACCAACAAAATTCTTCATAGATGTCTTCCTGTTCTTTCTGGCATACTTGTTTCCAAACTTGTTCCTTAGTTTAAGAAAGAATTTCAGGATTGCCCCTTTAGCAAATTTCCTCACAAAAAAGGTTTTGACTTGTCTTGTCATTTTTTTGATCATGGACTCTGACTTGGCTTGCCTCAACTGACTGTCAGTCTCAATAACCTCAGTTATCCTGCATGATACCTCCTGAAGATGGTCGTCTAGACTCTTCTGAATTACCTCCATCTCCTCTGGGGTAAGCTCCATGCCAGCCTGTAAAAAGCCAATGTCCTCTGCCTGTTCCTGCAGAATGGACTTAACATTGATGATTTCATCAATGCTTCCGTCATCGTCTGAGAAGAAGGTCATTAAACTCAAGCTGCTGGACTCTGATGGGAACGAAATCTCTTTGGCCCATTTCTTCAGCACATTGATGATCATTTTTTGCCATAATCTTGAGTCGGAACATGAATTTCTTTGAGGCTGGCAGTTTGTGTGATTTACTCCCTGAGTTGATCCTCTGGGCTAACTCTTGTGCTACAAGTCCCGTCACCTCCTTTGTGTTCCTGCAGCTGATGTCCTGCTCAACCCCATGACCTCTTTAAGGGCCTGAGCAATACAGTTGCCCAGGCAGTCCTGGATCTCTTTCTCTGTTATGCTCTCCTGAGAGCTACTGGACCCATGGGAGTCTTGTGACTTTTCATGGCTCTGCTGTTTGAGTTTCAGCATCTTGTAAATGTGTTTTGATAAAACATCCACAATATCAACACACATGCTAGTAACAATGTCTCTGACCCTGGGGTCCTGAGTCCCCATACTGAGGTTGGCCCAGTGCTCATTTGTGAGCTTTTTGAGGCTATTATTTATGGTTTGAAGAAGGGTCTCCTTGGCCAATGATGGTAACATCTGATCTGAACTTGAACTCCTCATAATCATGCTTTCCATAGAAATGACTCACCTTGGCCACACAGCCTGTATTTATGCACTCATCAGCATCAGCATTCAAATCTCAAGGGTGACTTGGACTTTGGCTCAAAACATCAAAGGAAATCTCTTGATCTTGATTGGGCGACTGACCAGCCAATCAGAGTCCAACAACCCTTTCCCATAGCAACTGTTGCTAGGTAAGTCTAGTCAGCCAACTGTTTCCACAGCAGAGTGGACTCTGCTGTGAGAAAAATTGCTGCGTTTACATGAGAACTTTAATTTCTCTTTAATTCCAAATGAAACTTAAATCCTCTTTAAAAAGATTTAAAATGACAACGTAAACACCTAATTCCAAATGAATTCCAAAGGAAGGCTGATCTTGAAGCAAACATGGGGCTCCACGCAAGCCCAGACAATTTATTTTTTTTATTTTATTTATTTAACCTTTATTTAACCAGGTTGGTCCCATTGAGATTAAAAACCTCTTTTTCAAGGGAGACCTGGCCACGACAGGCAGCAGCAAAAACACAAAGTTGCATACAGGTACAAAAAGGACGAAACAAGTTACAAGCACATCATTTTGGATTAAAAACAGAGACATCTATGAGCCATATCACAGCTTAGCTAAAAACATCAGCATTGCATAGAATCTGCTTTCTGATGGAGGAGAGTAGCAAGTTCTCATCTATTATATGAAAACAGTCTATAAAGCAAGTATTATGCAAGCAACATTCACAATGTTGGACCCGGGCAAGATCCCGATGGATCAAAATGTTGTCCATTAGAGATATCTAGTAGCAAGATTAACAGTGTGGGGAAGATGTTTCTGTGTTTTACAGAGTACAGCTATTTGTAATATAATATGATCTCCCAACATTATCAATAAAATGGGTCTGTACATACCTCCTCTGCATAAGTATCTGAAGGCTTACATGTTTCAACATGCAGCGCTAGGATTTGTAATGGATAGTTGGTGTGACAGGAGTGGTACATTGCCTTTGGCATATTGGAGAAGGACCTGGAGTCAGGAGGCAGTGGTTGAGTGTCTAGTTCCTCCTGTATTGGAGCAATATATAGGACACCCTTTCCGCCTGTACTTGCAGTCTTCAGCATTAGCCCTGTATATCCACTGTCCTCAGGAGACACCATATATAGTTTTCGAGAACCCCATCCTCGTAACAAGAAAAGTATTTAATAGTTGAATTCTATTGAAATGTGACAGCACTCATCACTCATGATATTGTTCCAAATGATTTACAACAAGATTAGTTGGGTTGGGTTGGGATTAACTATGGGTAAGTTCTATGTACCTGCTCCTTTGTAAATCAGCCAACCCCCAGACACACTTTCCAGTTTTGGATACAGATCTTTGAGGGTTGAACATACCTGCAAGAATAATATAAATCGTACCATCATATTGATAAAAGAACACTGGTTTTGATAGTGGACTATATTGGATGACAAAATAAGATTTTCTTGTCAGTGGTGCCTCACCTCATCATGGGTGTAGTTCTCGGGTATCAGCGTGGACCTGCGCCCCAAACCAGCTTGCAGATGAAAAACTTCTTCACTGCCTTTAGGAGTGCGTTCAGCAAGCTTGGGTAAGAGATAAAATGTAAGTTGTATCTCTTTGACTGGTGTAAAGTGGTTGGAAGGCCCTCGAAGGCACCGGCGCTTCCCCTTGGGTCCATAAAGGGCAGGAAAACACATATATTCTAACATATGTATATATTTTCAGCTTGTGCTGAGGGATTGCTGTCCTGTGCAGCTACAAAGTTACAAGTGTTCCTGCACAGCTGGTGCGGGTATGTCAAGTAATGCCATGTGCAACCATGTGGCAGCCCTACTGTACCAGACTGCGCACTATTGTCAACAGAAGATCACTGCTGTTCCTCCGACACACAGCTGCACAGAAACTGAACAGAAATGGCACAAACCGAGAACCAGGGTAACTATTTACTGTGCCACTATCCTTTGATTGTGTAATGATAGATAGTTAAACAGTCCCCCACCCTTTTTTTCTTTTTCTTTTTTTCACAGGGTGTCAAACCTGGTCCCGTAAATGACATGGTGATTCACTCAGCAAGACCCAAGGAAAGAAGAGTCGGAGAGGCCATCAGGTTAGTATTGTTATTTTGTAATAATATCACTAATGCCAGTCTTTTATTTAGCAATCATATGGGAATATAAAGGCTGTGTTTTCCATCTAATTGTTATCATTGTTATTGTTAGTTATTATTATTATTATTATTATTATTATCATCGTATTTCAGTTTCAATTGATTTATTTAAAAAGGCACAGTGCATACTAACGAACACAAACATGTGAATATGCCAGATTATAGCCATTTGCTAGTTTCTGTTTGTAGTCCTATGAAAGGGTGACGTTGAAATAGAAGAAGAGAAAAAAGGAAGTCAACAAAAAGTACACAGTACAAGAATATGAACCGTTCATTATATACATAATACAAGTAAGCAAAACATTCTGCAGTTGGCAAGTTATACTACAAATACTTATACTACTACTAATATACTAATAATAATGCTATGTACCATTCCTAAGCTTGTTTCAGCTGTTAATTCAAACCTTTCTTCTTCATAGGAGCAACTTGTACAGAGTCACCTCACCTCTCCCTGTGCTTCGACACTCGGGTGGATGAGGTCTACCGTGATCTTCCCAGTGATATAGCTCCGTTGATTACTACTGTGGCAATATCTAATGATGTTCCTCTGGTTGACTCTCAGTTTGGTGAAGTGCAGAAGGAAGTGTGTTGTCCTATCACATGCCAGCAAAGAAAGTGCCAAAACCTGTCAACACACAAATGCCCCTACTCCACCTCAGCTGCCTCTTGCTAATTATAGACTGGCACCCTCTCAAGCAGAGGACTCTTTTGTCTTCACTCAGCATCAGAAATTGCACATGAGCACTTTGCAAACAACACTCCAACAAGCACACACCATTGAAAATTCTACAAAACAGCAGAGTTCCTGCCATGAGTGGTATGAACTAAAATGACCCCGTGTCACTTCCACCAAATTTAGAGAGATTTGTCATTACAGAGGCTTCTAGGACCTTCTCATCAGACTGAAGATATGAAGCGGGGGCTGGACAAGGAACCTGCTGCAGTGGAGGAGTACTGCAGACTAATGGAGGTTAACCACTATCCATGTGGTTTCCTTATCCATCCCGATGCACCGTGGATGGGCTCTTCACCTGATGGTATTGTGTTTGATCCACGGGGGCAGCCAGTGTTTGGGCTTGTTGAGGTTAAATGTCCAAATGCAACAAGCTATGTAGATTGCCCATACATTAAAATCAGTGAAGGCACTGAAACTCTGAGAAAATCTCACCCATACTATTGGCAGATCCAGGGACAGATGTTGATTTCTGGACTTGACTGGTGTGACTTTGTGGTCTACACACTGGAAGACCTGTTTGTTCAGAGGATCCCCAGAGATGAGGAGGTCACAGAAAAAATTAAAGAAAAAGTTGACAGTTTCTTTTTCAACTTTTACCTCCCCGCTTTCCTAGAAGGACAGAGCAAATAGAGATATTGCTCTTAGGTTTACTTCTGCCCTGCCCACCAACTCCAGTGTGTTTATGTTTCACTGTGTGACAAAGACAATAATATCTAAGACACAACACTATAAACACCCACCTTTCCTGCCTTTAGGGATGGGAATTGATAAGATTTTATCAATATCGATGCTGTTAACGATCCTGCTAATTGATCCAATTCTTTAAGGATTCCCTTATCGATTCCTGCAGATTTTCCATGTGATCAAATGTTGGTCTGATTTTCGAGGTAACGATGTCAAACACATGTCACAGCACATCTAACTGCCTCTGCAAATTGCTGGTGTGTTCAGTAGGGCTGAACAATTGATTGCAAATTAGATTAGATCACAGTATGGCTTGTTGCATTTTTCAAATCGCAGAAGGTTCAAATTTTTTAGCCCAAAATGTGTTGAACATTTTGGCATTGTGATGTAGTTTTTTGCCATTTCATGCCTATTTTTTTTTTACCTCTATTCATAAACTTTTTCTCCCTTTTTTGGACCATTTTTTTTTACCTTTTTTAACCCCGTTTTTACAACTTCATGCCTATTTTGCCCCCATTCATCTTATTTTGGCCACTGTCAGAACCATTTTGGGAACTTTTACATGGTTTTTGAAATTTAATTTCAAATTAAATTCTCAATTTTGCTGCCAAAATCAATTTTCCTAATCCACTTTTGGATTTTTTTGCCTATTTTTCCCCATTTTTTTCAATTTCATACTTATTTTGCACCTATTTATTAACCTTTTTCCACTTTCATACCATTTTTACCCAGTTTTTATAATTTCATACCTATTTTGCTTCTGTTCTTCATTCTCCACTTTATCTCAAATCTTTTATCCTTAGATTAATTTAATGTTATATTGGATTTACTATAAAAAACATATACTGCTTATGTTTGTTTAAGAATACAAAAGATAAGAAACATCAAAACAATTGCAGAGTAAATCGCAATATTATTGCGGAAAAAAATGGCTATCAGATATTTTTCTCAAATTGTTCAGCCCTAGTCCACTCACTTAGGGTTGTGTAGTAGGTGCAGTCACAATTCTGATGCTTTTAAACCCTGTCAGTAACTGGAATTGATAAGGAATTGATAAGCAATAAAATTAATGATATCGATTCTTTGATGGAGCTGTTAACGATTCTCAACTGGAATTGGTTTTCGATTCCCATCCCTACCTGCCTTCCTGCCAAAATCTTGGGGAGAGAGCTGTTGCTTTTTCCATGTGTTATACAATGTTGTTGAGCTCAGTTTTGCATGTATTTTAAGAGTGTCTGGAATCTTAAGATGTACTTTGATGTTATATGAAATAAAACAATGCACTGCCAACAAATTTGGATTAACAGGTCATCATCGCTCCTGAATTGAGGTGGATTTATGTGCGTGTAGACTATTGAGACACACAGGCTAGAAAAATTATTTTTTGTTTGTTTACATCAGTTAAACATCACTGTCAAAACAATGGATAATTAGCATATGAGTGTCACTGCTTGGTTAACTAAGATAATTGTTACAGATAGATGAGGGGGGCAGAAAACATACGCCATATCAGGTTGGTCAAAGGAAGTGTATTTTAATTACACACTATTCAATAAGATAAAATTATGAGACAACAGATCATTGTAATTAATTAGAATCAAGGATTTTTTCTCCCCACCTGTCCCTCTAGCAACATTAAATACAAGAAGTAAAGTAGAAGTACAAGAGAACAAAAAGACACTTGACAGTAGAGCTGTAATGCGAAGTGCATACAACCTATACAGTGTAAGTGCAATATGAACAAAATATCCCATGCGAGTTAGAAAGTGCAGCTAATAGAGTGCAAAATTGTAAGACAAGTTAACACTAACAGTAGGTCCAAATTCAGATCATTTTCATTCTTATCGGTCAGTAACAGCCAACAAACATTGTGCAAGTTATTAATAAATTCATCAAGCAATTACTAGAATGAACAGAAAACTTTCAAAATGTCAACAATGAAATTGTAAACAACATATAATACAAAAACACTTCAGTGCTTTTCTGCTGTAATAATATCGCCATGTACCCAACTACTCTATGATGATGATGGCCTTTTTGCCCAATCCTTTACAAGAGGTCCATTTTCATAGTTTGTCAGGAGACAAGCCACAGTGTAAAGCTGATTGATATTACCGAATAGCCGAAGCGGAATCTCAGTGTCAAAAAGCTTGTGTTCCTTCACCCTGCGTACAGAGCGCTCCACGTGCACCCTGAGGTGTGCAATTTCTTGTGTTTGCCTGACCTCAGCAGCAGACATCTGAGATCTGCCAAAGAGGAAGGGTGGCCTGTAGATTTTACAAGGGACAAACTCATCAACAAGAAAACCTCTGTCAACCATGATGGCCATTCCAGGTTTCAACAGGGGGATGATTCCAGACTCTCGCATAATCTGCTTGTCACTAACTGATCCTGCATACAGTGGAGAGATGAATGTGGTCGGCCCATGCGGGGCGATACCAATCAGCCCTTTCAGAGTGCAGTGTGACTTGTATGAAGAGAACACCTCACTCTGGAGGAGAGGAGATGTTGGGCACTGGCACCTCAGCTCTGTGCAGTCCAGGATTACAGTAGTGTCTGCATAGTCGGGTTTGAACTCTGCTGGCATGTGATCTTTTATTTTCTCTGCAGGGATCCATATCCTGATTGCGCCCAGGACAGTGTATAGGAAGTTGCTCCATGTTGTGATGACTCGGCTGACTGTGGACTGGTGAACTCCATAACGGTCAGCTAGGTCACGCTGTTTTGAACCCAGGGCCAGGAAGTTTAAAAATAGAAATAGCTCATCTATGGGTTGCAGGGATCGTGCCTGTTAAAAAGAAAATCAATGTTACATGATGTTTCTCTCAATTATCAGAATTAAAATCATCTTTATTCGTCAAGTGTGAGGACTAATGCAAGGATTTTTTCTCTGGCAGTTGTCAGTTTAAAAAGTCTGTGTGCAGGGTGAAAGTCATTGACAATTTATTTTTTCAAGAATAACCTATAATCATAGTGATGTATTGTAAATTGCTCTTACTGCTGCAGAACTGGGCTCTGGGAAGGTTCCCTGATGGCATGTCTCACATGGACCATGGATGGTAGTGCAGGCTCGATCAAGCGCATGAAATAGGAATAGGATGCAAACCTTAAAAGGACACATTTTGTAACATTAGTGAAAACATGGTTCACCTTATGGACTATTCTTATTTCCTACTACCTTTCACCAACCACGCACACACACACCTGAAGTTACTGACTTATAACAATAATCAGGGTCACATATTCATAATAATGACATTCCAAGTAACGCTACAAGGATCATTCATCACTACTTAAATGCTGCAGCTACAGCAGGCTTAACATATTGAGACTAACTGGAGGGTATATATTGTTTACCTTGTGAAAAAGCGAATATCTCGGTCTGAGTGGGCAAAGCGATGGATGCCAAACCGCTGCCTCATTGTCATCCTCTCCATCTCTTCCTTCAAGTGACTGATCTCCTCTCTGAGTGACCGATTTTCCTCCAGGGCAAGATCAACCACTGCAGGATCTGGGAGGGAGGTGTAGTCATGGTGACCCGCAGAGTTTACGCTCGCTGCTGCCTCCTCCGGTGCATCCTCAGGCTCCGAGTCCACCGCCACTACCGCCGGTCGCTCTCTCCTCTGCCAAACCCCCGGTCTTTGTGGGGGTAGGGAAAAGGAATTCCACTCAAACAGCGAGGGCACGACTCCTTTTTTCAAGAGCCGCCGCCCTGCTGTGCTACGGAAATCGTCGGTAGTGAAATGCCGGCTGCAAACCAGGGTACGGTCGGTGATAGTGAAGCTGTCCCGGTGAATAGAAACTTCCCATTTTCTTCTCGTTTCGGGATCAGCAGGCACGGAGTAAAAACTTATAACTGAGTTATACCTGCTGGATGCCTGACATAGCGGAACAAAGCAATGCTCCGCTGAAGTGCTAGATACCACACGCTGCAATTTGATTTTCTCCCGCTTCGCCATTTTAAACGAGTGACCGGAAGTGGTTGTGCTGGCCGAGAATTTAGCGGAAGTACGTCAGCGTCGCTCGGCATATACCCTATTCACACTTTGATTACTTCCAAGTCTTCCAAGGCTCTGTTTAAATAAATTGTCTGGGCTTGCGTGGAGCCTCATGTTTGCTTCAGGATCAGCCTTCCTTTGGAATTCATTTGGAATTAGGTGTTTACGTTGTCATTTTAAATCTTTTTAAAGAGGATTTAAGTTTTATTTGGAATTAAAGAGAAATTAAAGTTCTCATGTAAACGCAGCAATTTTTCTCACAGCAGAGTCGACTCTGCTGTGAGAAACAGTTGGCTGACTAGACTTACCTAGCAACAGTTGCTATGGGAAAGGGTTGTTGGACTCTGATTGGCTGGTCAGTTGCCCAATCAAGATCAAGAGATTTCCTTTGATGTTTTGATCCAAAGTCCAAGTCACCCTTGAGATTTGAATGCTAATGCTGATGAGTGCATAAATACAGGCTGTGTGGCCAAGGTGAGTCATTTCTATGGAAAGCATGATTATGAGGAGTTCAAGTTCAGATCAGATGTTACCATCATTGGCCAAGGAGACCCTTCTTCAAACCATAAATAATAGCCTCAAAAAGCTCACAAATGAGCACTGGGCCAACCTCAGTATGGGGACTCAGGACCCCAGGGTCAGAGACATTGTTACTAGCATGTGTGTTGATATTGTCCATGTTTTATCAAAACACATTTACAAGATGCTGAAACTCAAACAGCAGAGCCATGAAAAGTCACAAGACTCCCATGGGTCCAGTAGCTCTCAGGAGAGCATAACAGAGAAAGAGATCCAGGACTGCCTGGGCAACTGTATTGCTCAGGCCCTTAAAGAGGTCATGGGGGTTGAGCAGGACATCAGCTGCAGGAACACAAAGGAGGTGACGGGACTTGTAGCACAAGAGTTAGCCGAGAAGATCAACTCAGGGAGTAAATCACACAAACTGCCAGCCTCAAAGAAATTCATGTTCCGACTCAAGATTATGGCAAAAAGGATCATCAATGTGCTGAAGAAATGGGCCAAAGAGATTTCATTCCCATCAGAGTCCAGCAGCTTGAGTTTAATGACCTTCTTCTCAGAGGATGACGGAAGCATTGATGAAATCATCAATGTTAAGTCCATTCTGCAGGAACAGGCAGAGGACATTGGCTTTTTACAGGCTGGCATGGAGCTTACCCCAGAGGAGATGGAGGTAATTCAGAAGAGTCTAGACGACCATCTTCAGGAGGTATCATGCAGGATAACTGAGGTTATTGAGACTGACAGTCAGTTGAGGCAAGCCAAGTCAGAGTCCATGATCAAAAAAATGACAAGACAAGTCAAAACCTTTTTTGTGAGGAAATTTGCTAAAGGGGCAATCCTGAAATTCTTTCTTAAACTAAGGAACAAGTTTGGAAACAAGTATGCGAGAAAGAACAGGAAGACATCTAATGTTTCTAGGGGATACAAAAAAGGAGTAACATAAAAGTCTCTGCTAAACTCTGAAGAAATCATGGACTAAAGGCACAATTTAAGAGATTTATTAACAACAAACCAAAGTAATCAGAACAAAACAAACAGTTGTGTTCAACACAAGCAAAAGTCTTTAACAAAATAAAACAAAAATGGGAAATTAACTTCAAGGTGCTCCAAGGCCAAAATAACAAACAGAAACTCCAACTATCTTGAAATGAATCTTACCTCAAACCAAAAGTACAAAAGCTGGGCTCCCTGACTTACCACAAAACAGGAGAAAATTAGGGATAAACAAAATGGCGGAGCACCCCTACCGATCCCACTACTCAGTTGATTGTTCGTGAAAATGACTGCGAAGAGCTGAAGCCTGAGCTGTGCTGAAGAGAGGGTAAAGACTGGACTGCTCTGCTCTTTATCCTCTGCTCCTGATGAGGGGATCCACTTCAGGTGCTTGACACAGGAAATCAGGGGAGGGTCAGCAGCAGCAGGTGAGCCCTGCAGCATGGAGAGGCAGGCAGTCGGGGGAAGGGCTTCAGCAGCAGCAGGTGAGCCCTGATGGAGAGGCAGGCAACTGGGGAAGGGCTTCAGCAGCAACCAGTCCTGCAGCAGAACACAGAATGAGCCAGACATAGGACAGCCCACTTGGAGGCTGTAACACCCCCTCCCATAAGAACAAACATCTATTCTAGATTTTTACATGCTACAAAGCAATAATCTCAACCAAGACCTTACAATCAAGACACTGTGTCAGCAAACAAGTTGTTTTTACCTTTCTTGTATTTAATCAGGATGTTGTACTCATTAGCCAATAAAGCCCAGTGCATAAGTCTCTGGTTCTGGTTGTACATTTTGTGTAGGAAAACCAATGGGCTGTGGTCTGTGTAGACTACCACTGCATCTGTGCTTGAGCCTACATATACCCTGAAGTGTTGCAGTGCAAGGAGCATGGCCAAAGTTTCCTTCTCAGTGGTAGAATAGTTAAGCTGGTGGTGCTTGAACTCAGCTGAGAAATAGGAAACTGGGTGGCTGATGTCATCATCACCGTCCTGTAGTAGCACAGCTCCAGCTCCCACAGCACTTGCATCCACCTCCAGCTTAAAGGGCTTTCTGAAGTCAGGGGCAACCAGCACAGGAGCACTACACAAAAGAGATTTTGCAGAGTCAAAAGCAAGCTGACAATCATTAGTCCATACAAATGGAACTTCAGGACTACACAGGGTTGTAAGAGGGCCCACTACAATAGAAGTTCCTACAAAAACATCTGTAATAACCAGCAAGGCCAAGGAACCGTCTGAGCTCTCTCCTGGTGGAAGGAACAGGATAAGATAGGATGGATTCTACCTTTGTTGTTAAAGGGCGAACCTGCCCATTTCCCACCTCCTTGCCAAGGTAGGTCACAGTGGCTTTCCCGAACTCACATTTTGCCAGGTTCAAGGTCAATGAAGCTTCAGCTAGACGAGCAAAGACAGATGTTATGGCTGCAATATGATCAGACCAACAAGATGAATAAATCACAACGTCATCCAAGTACACATTGCAATTTGGAATGTCACCCAACACAAAGTTCATGAGACGCTGGAATGTTGCAGGTGCATTGCACATACCAAAACCATGACCGTATATTGCAAAAAATGATCTGGTGTGACAGAAGCCGAGATCTCAGAGGCTCTTGGCGTCAAAGGGACTTGCCAGTACCCTTTCAGCAGGTCAAGTTTTGTAATATAGTTAGCTGCACCTATGCTATCTACACAATCGTCAATTCTAGGCAAGGAAAATGAGTCAGGCACTGTAACAGCATTTACCTTACGAAAATCAGTACAAAAACGAGGGCTGCCATCTGATTTTGGAGTCAACAAACAGGGTGAACTCCAGGAGCTGTGGCTTGGAACAGCCAGGTTATTACTAAGTAAGTACTCCACCTCTTTTTTCATAATTTCCCTTTTTGGTAGAGGACAACGGTAAGCATGCTGTTTAATTGGCAAGGCATCCTTCACATCAATATCATGCTCTATCACAGTTGTTCTTGAGGGGACATCACTAAAAAGGATCGGATTTGACATAATCAGCTCTTTGACGTCATTCTTTTGAGAGTCTGGGAGGTAGGACAAGTAAGAATCCACATTTTCGATTATGGCTGAATTTGGTAGTCTACCACATTGTTGTGCTTCATCAGGAAAATGTAGACCATCATCTTCCGCGATGAGATTAGACATCAGGGAAACTGATGTCTTTTCAGCTTCAGCTTCCTTGTCACTTCCTTGCTGAGTACTCTCCCTGGAATGAAACATCTGAAGCATATTTACATGACAAAGTCTGGTCTGCCGCCTTCTATCTGGGGTGTTGATTATGTAGTCTGTGTCACCAACTTTTCTCTTGACTACATAAGGACCATCAAACTGAGCGCTAAGGGCAGGACCAGGGGTAGGAATCAACATCAATACTTTGTCAACAGGCTTAAAGTTGCGATCTACTGCTTTACGGTCAAAGTGTCCTTTCATGCCCTCTTGGGAAGAAGACAATGTCTCTTGAGCAATGGCACAGGCATGGTGAAGACGATCCCGGCACTGTGTAACAAAATCAATGATATTTTTTGGTTGTGTGGGACCAGTAGAAAGGAGCTGTTCCTTCATCACTTTCAATGGTGCACGTACATTATGACCAAAAACCAATTTAGCCGGGCTAAATCCAAGAGACTCCTGTTTTGCTTCACGGGCAGCAAACATCAAAAAAGGCAGTCCCTCATCCCAATCTTTAGCTGACTCAAGGCAGTATTTTTTTAACATTGACTTGAGAGTCTGATGCCAGCGTTCTAGCGCCCCTTGTGTCTGAGGATGGTAAGGACTTGACACTATGTGCTGGATACCTAAAGATTTCAAAGTTTGTTCAAACAATTTTGATTGAAAATTTGTACCTCTATCAGTCTGAACTATTTTTGGAAGGCCAAATGTTGTACAACAATGCTTTGGTTACAGCTGGGGCTGTGATTTTACGGAGAGGAATGGCCTCTGGA